>OZ024740.1:438076162-438138662 GCA_964016885.1 Eledone cirrhosa | reverse complement strand
CTTTATTTTATCGACCCCGTAAGGATGAAAGGCAAAGTTAACCTCGGAGGGATTTGAACTCAGATCATAAAGGGACGTAACTCTATGCTTCAAAGCATGGCGTCCGACCCTCTACCGATACTGCCAATCCACCGCTATATATATATATTAATAAAAGGAATTCAAACTTTGTTTGATTAACTCGTTTTATTTACAATCCTTTAAAACTATAATGATATTATAATGAAATAGTATGGTAGAATATTAAATGTTAATTGAACAAGTACTTTCATGCTTTCGCAATCTTTAGGTTCATATTCAGTGGTGACAGTCAAGTTTGAATTTTTCGACTGTGAAAATGTCGACAGTCGAAAATTGCAAACTTGACTGTCACCACTGAATATGAACCTGAAGATTGCGAAAGCATGAAAGTACTTGTTCAATTAACATTTAATATTCTACCATACTATTTCATTATAATATCATTATAGTTTTAAAGGATTGTAAATAAAACGAGTTAATCAGACAAAGTTGGAATTCCTTTTATTAATATAATCTTTTATACACAATCATACACACCCGTGTATATTTATTTACACACACACACACATATATATATATATATATATTTATATATATAGTAATAATAATAAATTTGAAGACTAAAATCCAAAGAGGGCTCGATAAGGATAAAGATGTATCAAATATATAAGAACCGTAGAGCAAATATTTATTAAAATAACAGATTAAAGTTTAAGCAAAGAATCGCTGCTTTCACCCTTAACGGGATCTTCTGAAACTAATCTGATATTTTAATAAATATATATATATATATATATTGTTATACTTGGGGAGGGTCATATTTGCGTAATATTGCCAGAATTAATAACAGAACACACTCACTGTTTGGTTGGTTTTCGCTTCTCGCTGTCTTTTATATCTGCGATCTAACTTACTCGGTCCTCAATGTTGCCATTGACTGACCGACGGTCAAAAATAATACAGATACAATATAGACACAAACACATATATATAGTTTACCTAATTTACATAAATCTTTCGTTGCACATCTGCAACATCGTCAGTGGTGTTATATTCTTTGTTCCTCCACACGATTTCATATTAAAAACCTCGCTAAACTATATATATATATATATATATATATATATATATATATAACGAAAATGTGGTAAGGAACCAGATGGACCATAACGCACTAAAGTACTCAATACTTAGGGTAGTAGAGTGGGTAATAGGAACGAGTAGGACCCCGACGGCTGAGCTCAAGCCGTTTCGACGGTTAATTCAGTCCAGAATTAGCCGTCGAAAGGGCTTGAGCTCAGCCGTCGGGGTCCTACTCGTTCCTATATATATATATATATATATTTGTTTTTGATATGAAATCGTGTGTCGAAACAAATATTGTTATACTTGGGGAATGTCATGTTGTTGTAATATTGCCAGAAATAATAACAGAACACACTCACTGTTTGGTTGGTTTTCACTTCTGTATCTTTTATATCTCCATAGTTAATTTATTTGGAAATCAATGTTTATCATTGATTGCCAAATAAATAAACTATGGAGATGTAAAAGATACAGAAGCGAAAACCAACCAAACAATGTGTGTGTTCTGTTATTATTTCTGGCAATATTACAACAATATGACCCTCCCCAAGTATAACATTATATATATATATATATATACATTATGAAGAGAGAAGAAACATTTAGATATAATTAGTAATAAAATGTATCATACCTAAACTGCTCCTAAATTCCTCGACTACGTAGCTTCGTGGCATAAACAAAAACAATATATCAAAGATATAGAGTCCTTGCGAGGTCTGCCGACTTATCAAGAGGATTCATTGAGCAACATCGGTGAAGTCGGCACCCTTAACTCACAGTTGGGTGCGGATGCATTCATGTATATATGTGTGTGTCCGCATGTATCTGTGTGTTTCTAAATATATATATATATATATATATATATATATATATATATATATATATATATATATATATATATATATATATATATATATATATATATATATATATAAAACATGAGAAGAAAGAAGAATATTGCGTGGTTGCACATGGGTTACATATGATAAAATTAGTCCTTCGTCAGTGATTTGCCAACCATCATTGATATTTCATCGCATTAAAAATCACAAGCACAAGCAGTGCAAAAAGAGGGTGTACAGGCAGATCAAGAGAGTTTGCAAGTATGAGTCTGTGAAAAGAATAGTTGGTTAGCAGTGGTGCAGCCTTACATGTATGATAGTCCATATGAGGGATGGTTTACTCCAATTATATCGCCTTGTAACAGGTCGATTCTCCTTATCATATCTGCACTCTACGAACCATATCCATATGTTCCGGTTCCGAACGTTAAGTGAGATAACACTATTTTTCCAAAACCTATACCCAGGGGATTTATCACCATAGGCGGTCTGGGGTATACACCTGAAATCTAAAATAAAAAATAAAAGAAAGTACGAAGAATTAAAGAAATGTATGGTATATACACAGCCGGCACAGTTGTGAGGAAATTGAAAACACGCCAGGTCCGCAGAAACTGGCATTCTCAAAAATCCTCACGTTCGGTCGCTCAATCCAACGTGTCAGATGAAACTCTATGTCCAAGTTGGCGTTCAACCAATGTATCGCACCGCATACAACTGTACCACAGTAAATACAAATCGTGATGGCTATCCCGTTACATATAGAGAAAAAGTGTATATAGGAAACTCCGCTTCCAGAATTACATATAGCAGAGTGAGCAGATATTGTTATAATAAT
The DNA here is from genome assembly GCA_964016885.1 of Eledone cirrhosa. NCBI lineage: Eukaryota > Metazoa > Mollusca > Cephalopoda > Octopoda > Eledonidae > Eledone > Eledone cirrhosa. Next base: position 438,135,872 of record OZ024740.1, on the reverse strand, counting down.
AGGCGGGTTTATTAGAGTGAGTGCAAATTTCTGTAGAATATATAGATATATATATAGAAGAGAGAACTCACAGCCAAACCTGTCAATGACAGCTATGTTATTTATATTTCCGCCACGTGGTTTTCGTTTAGATTATTGACTCCGGAGATTGCAATCCATTCGCAGTCGGGTGTGACCCCTCCTGGGTCGGCGGGAGTTCAATATCCAGTGCTGCACTTTGCCTTGAGTGTGGTTCTATAATTCATCAAAGCTGGATCACAATTCATATTCAACTAACTCCAACTTTCAAAGATTAGTCTCTCGCTAGTAACACATAACGATAGTCTGAATATAAACACAGGAAGTCGTAGTGTGCCTATGAAAGGTATAGGAGGCAATTCGCGTCATAAAGGGCGGATTCATTAGATTTCCAACGGGATGCTAGGGGCGAGTCTTTTGTTTGATTCGAAGCCTTCGACGATCAACCTCCCCTTCCTCCTAGGGCTAGGTCGATTCAGCGGCGCCCAGCCCACACGATTTGCTACCATAGTTCACTATACTAGGTTAAATCTATTACACACTTTAGGGTTACGGTTAAATAGACCCCGGGTGCCCAATTCACCCGCTTTATAGCTGCGGCGGGGTTTTCTGGGCTTTCGACAGACTATTGTGCTGTGCTATCAGTAGGCGCACAATGGGTGTGTTTGTAAACCATACTAACATGATTAGTGTGGGTATGTGCCTATATAGGGTCAAGCTGTGATAGGTATAGTGAAAAGCCTTAAGTAGGTTCTACCCCAGGGTACTTGGCTTGTGGTTCAATAAGATGAACTAGGGAAGAGAGGAAGAAAAGTAAGAGAGGGGGGGAGAAGAGAAGAGGTATTAGAGTAGTCTATATGCACCTGAAGGGCAGTTGTCGTCACAAAGGAACCAGGATGCAATGCGGCGTGGTTTCACGTAGGCCAGACAGGACAGATGTATGCAGGTCCTACAGCGTTCGCTAATTGGTCTAAAGTAATAGAAGGATTTATGTTCGGGCAAGAAGAGAATATCTCCGACTTCCTATTTAGCAGGTTCAGTTTGGAATGTATTATGGCGTGTGATTCAGAGAGACAAAGGTCACAGGTCTTGTTAGGGGGTCTGTACTGCGATGATTTTAGTGATGATTCTCCAATCAAGCGTGTATTGATTATCAGTGTTCTTCAGGGGGGATATGTAACTAGCTAGGGATGTAGTATTCTTAAGTCTATCATTTCTAAATGTATAGCGATCGGAGTTATATCTAGTCTTAAAGGGGGTCGATGTAGACCCTATATATGTTTTGGAGGAGGTCCGAGTTGTAACATCACATGCGTAGACAATATTGTTTATAAGGCATTGTCCCTTTAGGGGGTACTCTGCCTTTCGTCTGCAGTTACATTTTCGGTGTATGTGAGTCTGCGGCACAGGAGATGTTTGGTTTTCCGTGCGTTCCAGATTTGGCAACAGTACATCAGATGTGTGGATAGTATTGCTGGGTGACGCTGCATCAGGTCCATATAGTGGTTGCCGGTGTGCCGCAGCTGCAATGGTATCAAAACCCTTTCTAATGTTTTTGTTGTTCGTTATGGATAGGTGACGAGCTAGATTTGGTGTAGTGGAGAATGATAGCTTCATTGTGTTTTTATTAATGATACTATGGTATTTACTACCGGGGGGGGGGGGTCCAAGATCGAGAAGAATGCCTTTGGTATATTGGTTGATAGATACCTCCGAGTTGTATGGTGGTTTAAGTAGGAATTAGATCTTCGTCTATTTTTCCTATTTTTCGTACTAGGGGAAGAGTTGGCCCTAGGCATAGACAATCCATCTTCCGCGGTAAAAAGAAACTGGGGTGGTAACCTTACCCGGAGGGGTTCACAGGCTTTCCCGTCTTTCCTATTGCACTTCAATTTTCTAGCTTCTATCCTAGTGTTAGTATTATTGCCATACCGCTATATATATATATATATATATATATATATATATATATATCGTTTCTGAATTTGTTTAGCAAGATTCTTTATCTGAAAACGTGTGTTGAAACCGATATTGTTATGCTTTGGGAGGGTCATGTTGCCAATAAAAAAACACACGCACCAGTAGTTTCAATCCAATTTATTATAATTTAAATTTATAAATTTAAGAATTTATAAATTTCCGGTTGGTTGGTTGGTTGGTTCCACAACCGGACGGTTGTTCATATACTGTCAAAGTTCTTTTGTCACACATTCTGTGACCTCTTCAGTGACTGGGGATTCTTTTCTTTCTTTGTGTGCCTCTCCTTTGTTCTGTCCTACGCCATCGTTTCTTATTGACAACATGACCCTCCCAAAGCATAACAATATATATATATATATATTAGAAAGTGAGGTTTTTTTTACAAAATGAAAAATAACCGAGGTGTCCTACACGAGTGAAAGTATAAAGAAAAAAAGATGAAATCGAAAATGCAATTGGAGTCTTATTTAAAAAAAATATATATATATTTATTTGGTTCCTCTACCGGTTTCGCAGTTCTTCTGCTTTTCAAAAGTAGAGTTGAGATGGAGGGTCTGTGGTTTTTCTCACATCTATATATTGTATATATATATACAATCTGGCCGAGTTTACACTCGCAAAAATGAAGAAACAGGGCCGCCCCTAGGAGCATTGGATTTGGTGTACTTCACATTTGTTTCGGTTGTTGAATACAATCAGGAGTCGCTGCTTCTCGCGAAGGTCAATAGTTCTCTTCTGACTCAAGCGGCAGTGTCTTTCCATTGTTTATTTGCATTGATCATCTGCAGAACCGCATTGTTCTCAGTACCACTACACCAGTCTTTCGATGCTTGCAGCTGGAACTACTGCCACCCATTGATTTGGCAGGATTTTTTTTTTTTTATTTTAGATGGCCGCTGACTCTTGTGAGTTCTTCTGCCCTTTGTCAAGTTTTGTTTTTTGTCCCGCAGGGTGTCAAAAATCACCCTCCTCACCAAGTAAATTTGGTGGGGTTGCCAGTTTAGTCGCCAACTATCCGACCATGCGCCAGGTTGTACACTGGGTTACATGCTACCAGTAGCACTCAATAGTGACCTGACTATATATATATATATATATATATATATATATATATATATATACCTTGACTGTTTCACACTATTTCCTTTAAGCGTGAAACTAATAAGAGTTTATGTTAATGCATCTTCTTGTTTGTTTGCTGAGTTGCAAATACAGCCAACTGATAATAGTTCCGGTTTGGGTAGAGTGATTAACAGTGAGAGAGAATTGTGTGCGAAGTATATATCTATATTGTGGGACGCCTGTAAGATTCAAAACAGACAACTGTAGCATTACAACTTCAGATACTGCCTCTGTGTTGTTACTCAACAAAGAGCAGCCATGTCTCGTAGTTGTGCAGAGCCACTGACATAACCAGCGACTTCATCAGCCTTTTATTATAGCATAATTATTTATTTGATAAAGTTCTTACTTCTTATGTTGCACCTTGAAGTTTCACACCTTGCATATTTCCTGTTATTTGTAGTAGAAGATATTAATTACTTTTATTGCACACGATCATTTAGAGCCGATACACGGTTTCATGGCCTTGGCTGGAGAGTTCTTCCCTAGGGAAGATAACTCACAATATATATATATATATACAATATATATATATATATATATATATATATATATATATATATATATATATATATATATATATATATATATATATTACATACGATACTAATATTTTTTCATGGGAGATCACTCTAAGCCTATTTCTTTGTCCTGTTAATGGTACATGATGTACATAATTTGAGTTGATTGTTATTCTCTTTCTAATTCGAAAGTTTCCACTACCCGGATGTGTTTAAAGTGGGAAACACTGAAGTTTTCTCCCATGGAGTTATGTAACAAAAATCTTGTCGAAGAATTGACCGCAGTTTAATCTCTCTGCGTCAGTTGTGTTGTCTTTCCGGAACACCTAGATTTCTGACTAGCTCTCCCTATGGCAGATGTTTCTCTACCAATACTCCTTTACTAAACCTCATCATCTGTTGGTACATCTGTTGGTACATACATCAGTTGGTATATTCATCTCTTGCTACTTTAATCTGTTAGTACATACCTCTGTTGGTACATTCAGCTGTTGGTACATGCATCTGTTGATACATCTGTTGGTACATCTGTTGGTACATTCAACTGTTGGTATAAACCTCTGTTGGTACATCCATCTGTTGGTACATCCGTTGGTACATCTGTTGATACATCTGTCGGTACATTTGTCTGGTTGTTTGCTAAGTTAAAAGTACAGTTTTATCTGCAGCTATTAATTACAGTTTTAGAAGTGTCTACCCTCTTTACAGAATAAAGACGCAGACTTTCACAAATTCCAGACTTTTACAATGTCTCTTATAAACCAGGAAAACACGGAACTTACGACAGCCGGAGCGATATCACGTGTGAAGAACATAGATCAATAATAATAATTGTTTCTACTTTTGGAACAAGGCCAGTAATTATCCCAGTGCATTACTGGTACTTTATTTCATCGATCCCGTAAGGAGGAAAGGCAAAGTTAACCTCGGCGGGATTTGAACTCAGACCGTAAAGGGCCGTAACTTTTTGCTGCAAAGAATGGCGTCTGACTCTCTACCGATACTGCCAATCCAAATAATAATAATAATAATAATAATAATCTTGTCTGATTTAGGCACAAGCCCAGCAATTTTGGAGGGAGGAGAAAGTCGAGTCGATTAAATCGACCCCAGTGTATGACTGGTAATTTATTTGTCGACCTCGTAAGGATGAAAGTCAAAGCTAACCTGGGCGTGACTTAAACTCAGAACGTAAAGGGACGTAACTCTATTTCCGACACTACCGATACTGCCAATCAATAATAATAACAATATGCACACATTACAGCTCATGAAGTATAAAATTTCAAGAATGTGGAAGAGGAAAAAGGTGAAAGTGTTAGCAGTGGTCGTCGTTGGTGGCCCCTTAGTGCCGATGACAAACAACTTTGATGGATTAATAAACAAAAAACTAAACCTGAATCTTACAGAAGAAATGTTAGAGAAATCTTGTTTACTTGGAATGGTTGGGATAATATGAGAGGTATGAGAGAAGGAAACGTCATGATTCTTAAAACCACGTGATGTGGTCCACTATCTTGGCTAAACCAGGATTTAAGATCTATCCCAAGGGAGAACATCGTAAGAACAATTCAAGCACAAGGCTAAAAATTTAGGGGAGGGGAAATCCAATTACATCGATCACAGTACTTGATTGCTCTTTTATTTAAACAACACTAGAAAGATGAAACTCATAGATGACCTCGGAGGAATTTGAACTCAGATCCTTAAGAGCCAAAATAAAATACCTTAAGGTATTTTGTCTGATGCTCTACCGATTCTCCCAACCCCCATTATACAGATATATTGCAACAACATATTACTTGAAGGAGGTAATATGTGAACCAGTGTATTTACGGATATAAAGCTCTCCCTATATCTCCTTTGAAAGTGAAGGGCGTCATAGGAAAATAAAATATAATCCATTGATTGCTACAGTTTCCTTGATCAGCCAAATGGTTTCATGTGGGAAGTGAAAGACGGATAACCATTATCAAACTAAAGATTAAAATTCTGAAAGGATATGAAAGAGAAATTCTATGAGATATACTTTCTCTCATTTATTTGCTGTGATCAGCATTTGAAGGATCAGCATTTATGCTAATATTATATCTCTTTCATTTGATAAATTATCTGCATTTATTGATAAACTCTCCAGGGGTAGCTTTACTATTTGTTCCTGTGAGAGAAAAGCACTTTACAACATGGAAGTTATATGATATTTATTATAATTTCTGATTTTATTTCATCAGATTCTGTTGGTTGTTGTGTATTACTCCTCTCACTCGCAATGTTTTCTTCAATATGTTGCCAAGAAAAGTTTCACTCAGAAATGTGACGTAAGTTAATTGACAGGAGCAGCTGGCTTAAATGATGCTAATATTTCTAAAAGACTGATAGATGAGTTCCTGGTATTAAAACAATTTAATACAACGTGATTTGATCTCAGACATGCGAGGATTTACACACAATATCTATCTATGCATGAACACGAGTGGTAGGAGCACTGTAGCAACATACGGCGTGACACTGGGCATTACAAACTTGGCAGCACCCGTCCCTCTCCAGGTTTGATCATAGTCGATTTCTTTCAGATAAAGAGAGCGGGGAGGAAAGCGAGAAAGAGGGGGGAGAAAGAAAGATAAAGAGGAATAATCGACCCCAGTATTGAACTGCTACTGTTTTTACCAACCTGAAAAAAGACAAAAGTTGACTTCGGCGGGATTTGAACTCAGAACACAGAGTGTTGACAAGAATACCACAATGCATTCAATCTGATGTTCTAAGGAATCTGTCATTTCGTCACCTAACAATAAACCTAATAATTGTTCTACTTTTGGCACAAGGCCAGCAATTATCTCAGTGCATTACTGGTACTTTATTTTATCGACCCCGCAAGGGTGAAAGGCAAAGTTAATCTCGGCGAGGTTTGAACTCAGACCATAAAGGGCCGTAGCTCTGCGTTGGAAAGCATGGCGTCCGATCCTCTACCGATACTGCCAAATGTCTATGTATCTTGTACCACTACATTTCACATCTTTCCAATACTTTACTAATTTGTTCTTCATCTCTCAGCTGTATACTTCCTAATTGTTTTAACATAGAGTCAATACATCTTCCTCGGTTGAGTTCAATCTGTACCGAGGATATAATTTAGAGGGGAATGACCTTCACCATAAAACCACATGTCATTTCTCCTACTGTCTAATTAGTAATGGACGAGCAATCTACAAATCTTGAATGAGAGGATCACTGATCAAAGGCGTTCCAGACATGATTACCACGTCTTTGTTTTTCAGTATATTTTACACTGGACTAATGTGGCTTTGTAGTTACAGAATTGGATTCGCAATCCTGAGGTTGCGAGTTCGATTCCAGGACCAGGCTATGCGTTATGTCCTTGATCAATGCACTTTATTTTACGTTGCTCTTTCTCCCAAGAGTTACGACCACTAAATATTACCAGCAATAGAAAGACCAAAGGAAACATTGTTTCCTTGGTACGATTTGATGAGGTCCACCCCACTCGCTAAGAGAATGAGATCTGGCATCTTATAGGCCGACTTTCTCCTTCCTTAAGTGTCTTTTTTCAAAGACAGTATGTTAGATTTTGGTGGAGATTTGGCTGCGATCATGTAGAAATTATTCCATTACCTCCAGTTTCACATGTGAATTCTTGTCATATATATTTTATCTAAATTCCATCAATGTTGCGATGAACATCATGCGAGGGAAATTTTCTCCTCTATTATTGAAAACCTACAGTTGTGAGTAGCGAAGGCATGTGGCCTAGTGATTAGGTAGTCCGTTAACTATCCTAATGACGGGAGTTTGATTCTCAGCAGTGTGTTGTGTCCTTGAGCAAGACACTTTAAATGGTGTTGCTCCGGTTCACCCAAAAATGAGTTTTACTTGTAAATTCAAATTGCCATGTCACATTGAATCTCCCTGAGAACTATGATGACAGGTATTTGTAGAATGCTCGGGCACCTCTAGGTAAATTTTACAAAAATACTGATCCATTGATCAAATCAACTGAAACGCTGGTCGTCGACACGAACGTAGTGACTACATCACAGCATAACTCTCACTCTTGCATAAGACTGTCACGCTACTACAGGATGTGTTCTGTTGTGATATCGACCTCTAACGGTAAGGCAATATATTTGTGGGATGACGTATAAGTCGAATTGATTCACCCTGGTACAATATTTCTATCTATTCTATCGAAAGGAATCGACCACATTTGGTTTTGACGTTGGGTGATCCAGATTTTCGATCAGTGAAACAACTTGCTTAAGAAATGAATATGTAAGTGGCTGAATATTCCACAGACACGTGGACACAACGTATTACAAGTCTGGTCCTTTGAAGTGTAGGTAACCGACTTCCAAACCGTTTCCGTCGACCAAATTTCACTAACAAGGCATGTATTGACTCAAGGCTATAGTAAATTACATTTGCCCGAGATTGCAAGGAGTGGGCTGGAACTTGGGACCTAGTGATTGCAAAGCAGCCACTTTAACCATTAGGCCATGCTGTGATTTTATCGCAAGCGAAGGTATAAAAGACAAAGTCAACGACGGAGAGATTTGAATTGAGAAGGTAAAAAGCCATATCTAGTTAACTGATGGTATTTATTTCTGTACATCACTATCCTCCATTTTAGCGTGATATTAATTAGCAATCTTTTCGAATTGAATATATACCCGTTGAAGTTTTATATTTTATTTTTATGTTTTTCGAAATTCATATAGACTCACAAATATCTCTTCATAAAAGATGTGAAAGAAAATTTTTTTTTGTTTACCAGACTATAGAAGCTGTATACATCGTATAAAACACTCATACACATATACACAGAGATAATTCACATATACACACAGATAATTCACATATACGCACAGATAATTCATAAAGCTTTATTAATGTTTCTAAAATAAAAATAAATATAAATATAAAAAGGCTAACAAATCAAATTCCCTGAAATACACAAGCTTTCAGATGTGTATGTATCTTAGCTAAATTTCTACATAGAGAATTATGCCTGTTGGGAAACTACTCGACATAGACCTGTTGGAAGACTAATTTCATCAAAATCAGAATAGCGTAACATAAAATTAAGTTGTTATTATTGCAGTTGTTATTGCTGTTGTTATTTCTATATAGTTTTGATTTTTTGGGTTATTTTTTCCCTGAATCTCTTTTATATTAGAAACTGTTAATTCCCTTTCGTTCTAATGTACAGTTTCGCCGTTAGGGAATAACTATAAAACTTTTTTTATTCTCGTTTTGCTTATAAAACATACTTGTTCATATCTATATGTTCACACCCACCTCTCTATTATTCTCTCGCACTATGTCATTCCTTCCTCCTCCATACTATAAAATATACTCTCACATAGAGAAAGGAAGAGCGGGAACGAGTGAGTTTATATATATATATATATATATATATATATATATATATATATGCATGCAGATTTGTTATTTATATCTAACTATCTATCTACCTATCTATCTATATAAATATCTGTCTATCTATCTCTATCTCTCTCTTTCTCTCTCTCACTATATATATATATATATATATATATATATATATATATATGTATATAAAACTATCTATCTATCTACCTATCTATCTATCTATCTATCTATCTATCTATCTATCTATCTATCTATCTATCTATCTATCTATCTCTCTATCTCTCTATCTATCTATCTATAAACTATCTATCTATCTCTCCATGCTTCATTTTTGACCTTGGCCATCATAAATGGCTAATTCCAAAACTTACGTTCTTCAACATATTCAACCTTCACCTTTTATCTTTCCCTTTTTTTTTGCTTTAATTTAGCCGCGGCCAGTCCCCGCCACCACCACCACATCGTGTTATCAGACTTTTCCTTTATCAAACATTTCCTTAGTTTTCTCTGATTTAATCTAAAATACCCGATGTTCTCCCTAAAGATACAAAATACTTCCAAACTCTATCCATTTTCCCCTACAATGCAATCATTTAGAAGACACCCCATTTAACCTTTGGTCAGAATCACAAATATATTCTCATCCTTACTTTCCCTGAAATTCTGTAAGGTCCAAGGGTCACACATCATTAATATCTATTTTTTCTTCCTTTTTCCAAATATCTGTCGTCAGCAACATTACTTGTCCTTCCTCTTACTGCCACCTCTTACAAATAACCACTTTATTCCGAGCAAATCTTCTTGCGGTACATATATATATATATATACATGTATATGTATAATATGTATGTATATATGTGTATATGTGTTATATATATATATGTGTGTGTGGGGGGGGGTGTACTTGTATATGTATATGTGTATAAATATATATGTATGTATATATATATATTTATATATATACATATATATATATATATATATATATAGTATATAAATTAAACATATATATGTATGTATATATATCTATATTTATGATTATGTGTGTAATATATATATATATATATACAAACATACATACATTCATACATATATACATATATTCACACACACATATATATATACATATATTCACACACATACATACATAGTCGACGATGTATATGAATATTTTCCGATTTCCTCTGTGTGTGCCTGTATGTATGTGTGAGTGTGAGTGAGTGTGTGTGTGCATGTGTAAATGTGTGTGTGTATGTGGAAGTGAGTGTGTGTATGTATGTGTGAGTGTGAGTGAGTGCATGTGTGTGTATGTATGTGTGTATGTAAGTGAGTGTGTTTATGTATGTGTGTGTGTATGTGTGCGTGTAAGTGAGTGTGTGTATGTATGTGTGTGTGTATGTGTGTGTAAGTGAGTGGGTGTATGTATGTGTGTATGTGTGAGTGTGTGTATGTATACTCGTATGGCGATGTCTGTCATATGCATGAATATAATCATTTTAGCTGATCGATATTAACATATATATGAAATATTGGTATACACACATTCACAGACACACTTTTGTATGTTTGTACGTGAATGTAGGCATCAGTATAAATATTATATATATATATATATAAATATTATATATATATATATATATATATATATATATATATATATATATATATATATATATAGAGAGAGAGAGAGAGAGAGAGAGAGAGAGAGAGAGAGAAATATACACGGGTGTGTATGATTGTGTATAGAAGATTATATTAATAAAAGGAATTCCAACTTTGTCTGATTTACTCGTTTTATTTACAATCCTTTAAAATGTATAATGGAATTAGAATGAAATAGTATGGTAGAATATTAAATGTTAAGTGTTAATTGAACAAGTACTTTCATGCTTTCGCAATCTTCAGGTTCAAATTGTGTGGTTGCGAAAGCATGAAAGTACTTGTTCAATTAACATTTAACATAAGTAATTGCCATTGGGGTACCAGAGGACAAGGCTGATCTTCAGGCATTTGCTGCCAGCTCAGCCAAAGACCTAGGCTGTGTTCCCCCAAAGGGTGCTCTCCGGCTTGGTCGACCTGGTCCAAAACCCAGACTCATCAGGCTGTCTTTTTCGGATCCCGCTGAGGCAATCTCATACCATCTGGCCTCTGTTAAAGCTGGGCGTGAAAATCGGATTACCTTCCGAACACGCGCAGGCCTACCACTCCATGTACGTCCAAAGCTGCGTCCTGCAGCTCCCTTGAATCGGAACTCAGCACAACATGAAAGTTTTAGTCTGCGTGATGATGGGCAGATCTGGAGGTTTCTTAAGGCTGGTGAAACGTGGAAGAGAGATACCAGCTGGTCTGAGTGTGCTCTACCCACAATAACTGGCAATGAAAAAACTGCAACAACTCTGGGAAACTAAACCAGAACAACCTGCCACCCTCTATACACCATCATAAACTGCAAGCAAGGTACAGATTGTTGTCCTTAAATGCTCGCAGTTTATGCAACAAGATACATCTGTTTGACTCCTACGTCAGAAGCATCGACCCTGACTTCATCACAGTCACAGAAACATGGGCACATTCCTTACTCTGTGATGGGGTTTTCAGCATTACTGGGTACAACCTTTTCCGCAAGGACCGCATTAATCGCCGTGGTGGTGGTGTGATGGTCTACGTTCGTTCAAACTTTTCGGTAATTCCTTGCGTTGATTTGAACGAATCACAGGAAGAATTTTTTTTCTGTGACATACGTATGACCATGTCAACACTTCTGCTTGGTGTTGTTTATCGCCCCCCAAACTACCATCAGGACACACAGCTTTGCGATATCCTCAGAGTTGCTGCCAAGAAAACAGCCACTTATGTGTTTATTGCAGGTGACTTCAATCATCCTGAGATCGATTGGGAAACCTTTCGTTGGCCACAAGGTGCAAACGATTTCCTTGAACTAGTGCTGGACTCAAACTGGTCACAAGTAGTCACCTCTCCAACAAGACGTGACAACACTTTGGACCTGATCTTCACCACTGCTCCTGAAGTGGTTATCAGTTGTACTACTGAGGAACCTCTAGGCAACTCTGATCATGCTATGATCATTGCCAATCTGGCTCTTGCGGGCAGCAACAAAAACCAGAGCCATCTCCAATCTGCTTGCTTTGATTGGAAGAAAGCAGATTGGAACTTGTAGTGCACTGAGCTACAGCGCCCAAACTGGCATGAGATGTATAACTCTGGAGATGTGAACACTATACTCCAGAGCATCCTGGACTCAATATGGATAGCGTCTTCTGCATCGGTGCCACGTAAGCAGAAAAAAACCCACCTCAAAAGTGCAATTTGGGAAACTTCAGCGGTCCGACTTGCCAGGAAAGAACGTCGGAACACTGAACGGGAATATAAACTGCATAAATCAGATGCCAACAGAAAAAATCGGATTAAATCTTCTAACCATCTCAAGCAAGTGACAAAGAAGGCAGTGCTTGAATTTGAACAGTGCATAGCAACCAATCCTGACAGTAAGGTGTTCTGGAAATATGTTCATTCAAAGCAGAGACCTCACTCTCCAGTTGGTCCTCTTCGCAATCCCCACGCAAGCCAGATCACTGACGATCCCAAAGAATGCGCAGAACTCATTGCTGAGTGCTATGCAAGTATTTTTACTGTTGAAAACCAGATTGTACCATCTCCACCATCTCTAACATCAAATTCCATAACAACTATGGAATTTACACCTGCAATGTTGCGACGTCACCTTAAGAATAAGCGCAACTATGCCTCCCCTGGTCTTGATGGTGTTACATACCTGCTTCTCAAAGGTGGCGGGTATTTCCTTTGGCGCCAGCTTTCTTTCTTCTTTCAATACTGTCTCAACAATGGTGCTACTCCGGAGCAGTGGAAAACTGCCAGTGTCATTCCCCTGTTCAAAAAGAGCAACCACGTGTCACCTGTCAACTATCGTCCAGTCAGTCTTACTGGCTGTATGGCCAAACTGATGGAATCCTGTGTCAGAGAAACACTTTTGAATTTCTGGAGCTCTCACAGCCTCATCCGGCCCTCACACTTTGGATTTATCCCTAACTCCAGCTGCTGCGATCAGCTTATCGAGTTCCTTGAAGACATCACCCGGATCACTGACAGCGGCTCATGGGTGGATGTTGTTTACCTTGACTTTGCTAAGGCTTTTAATTCTGTGCCACACAAAAGACTTATGGCAAAACTCTCTGTAATGGGTGTGAGGGATGATCTTTTCGACTGGTTGAAATCCTTCATTCTCAGCCGTAAAGAGGTAGTCACGGTTCTAGGACAGCATTCTTCACCATATGAGATGTCACCTGGTGTACCACAGGGATCTGTTCTTGGTCCCCTTTTGTTTGTGGATATATTAATGACATAGATGCCAACTTACAGAATGCCACGGTACTGAAATATGCAGATGACATCAAGCTGTACCTTGAAATCAAAAGGACTGATCCTGGAATCTTCAACTCTTTCCTACAATCAGACCTGGACACAATGCAGCAATGGATCACAGACTGGCAACTGAAGCTGGCTGTGGACAAGTGTACCACCATGCATTTTGGGAGGAAAAATCCAGCATCCCCATATTCCTCCACAACACTGATATCAAGAAGTCCTCTTGTGAACGTGACCTGGGCAATACTGTCAGCAGCGATTTGCGTTGGACAAAGCATGTCTCTAAGATTGTCAAGAAGGCCGAGGGTGTCTTGGCATCACTCAGCAAGACCTTTGTTAGCCACTCTCCAGCCATCTATTTAAAACTGTATACAGCTATGGTACGACCACACTTGGAATTCGCATCATCAGTCTGGAACCCCTATCTTGCTCAGAACATTGACCTCCTGGAAACTGTTCAGAGACGTGCAACCAAGCGCATACCCTCCATCAGACACCTACCATACTCTGTACGCCTTGCTTCCCTGGGCATGGATTCATTGAAGCTCCGACGTCTGGCAATGGACTTGGTGAATACCCACAAAGTTATTAACCATCTCGCCAATTGCAACCCTGACCACCTTTTTGATCTCCATGTGTCTAACACACGTGGACATGCCTACAAAATCAGAAAACAGCACAGCTCCTATGACTTTCGTAGACATCTTTTCACGCTCAGAGTTGCTGAAGCATGGAACAAACTGCCTGCGTCAGTTGTTAACTGCCGAGACACTGCATCCTTTAAGACACTCATGCTCCCCGAAATACGCCAAAACTACACCTGATGTACCCCTTCCATACACATGCACACATGTGTGTATCATGACTCACGCATGTTTGTACATTACCCTATGTCCTATACATGCACTTTATTTCATTATTATTATTATTAATATTCTACCATACTATTTCATTCTAATACCATTATAAATTTTAAAGGATTGTAAATAAAACGAGTAAATCAGACAGAGTTGGAATTCCTTTTATTAATATAATCTTCTATACACAATCATACACACCCGTGCATATTTATCTATCTCTCTCTATATATATATAATATATATATATATATATATATATAATATATATATATATATAATATATTTATATATATAATATTTATATATATATATATATATATATATATATATATATATATATATATAAATATTATATATATATATATATGAGGAAGACGATCGACTTTCGTCAAATCGGACCGAGGGAACAATGTTTCTGTTGGTCTTTCCGATAGATTGCTAATACTATCTATCGGTCGCAACTCCAGGTAGAAGGAGCAACGTGAAATAAAGTGTCTTGCATATATATATATATATATATATATATATATATATATATATATATATATATATATATATATATATATATATATATTATATATATATATATAAATATTATATATGTATCCCACTCTCAAGAGCGTGAAATTAATAAACATTCGTTGTACTGCCTCTCTGTCTCGTTCCTGTTCAAATTTTCCATTATATATATATATATAGAGAGAGAGAGAGTGAGATAGATAGATAGATAAATATACACGGGTGTGTATGATTGTGTATAGAAGATTATATTAATAAAAGGAATTCCAACTTTGTCTGATTTACTCATTTTATTTAGAATCCTTTAAAATTTATAATGGTATTAGAATGAAATAGTATGGTAGAATATTAACTTACAGCTCCTGGTTGGGTTGTTATTTCTCTGAGGAACTGGAATCTACCACACCAATTGTTGTCACAAACAGTCATGACCGGCATGGGCCGGTGTTTGGATTCTGTCGATCGATTGGTTATTGATTAGGCGATACCCGCTGATGAAGCCGCATAAGCCGATTGTGCATTGTTGCATAATATATGCAGACGGATGGTGCAGTGCACCTTACAGCTGCATTAGTGCGGCAGAAATTCGAGTCCGATAACCTTATAGGCACCCGTTTTACGTGTGTTGTGTTGAGGCAAATAACTATGTGTATACTCTGGTAATGTATCTTACATTGCCCATTGAGTGCTCTGAGATACAACCGGTTCTGGCATTGATAAATATGGTGGGTCCGTCAACCCTTATTATATATATAAATATATATATATATATATATAATAAGGGTTGACGAACTCAGCATATTTATCAATGCCAGAACCGGTTGTATCTCAGAGCACTCAATGGGCAATGTAAGATACATTACCAGAGTATGCACATAGTTATTTGCCTCAACACAACACACGTAAAACGGGTGCCTATAAGGTTTCCGGACTCGAGATATATATATAAATATATATATCTATATATATATATATATATATATAATATTTATATATATATATATATATATATATATATATATATATATAATATTTATATATATATATATACATATATATATATATATATAAATATATATATTTATATATATATCTCGAGTATATATATATATATCTATATATATATATGAAAAAAGTGTGTCCCTCATCAGTGATCTTCCAACTATCATAGGCATTTCATCGCTTTAAAGACCATATACCTCCGGTTGGTGCGAGCAACGGCTAAAAAAAGTCGTTGGGACACGTAAATAAAGGGGACGCGAGGGTAAACAAACAAAATGGTGAAGCAACAGAAAGTGAGGAAGAAGGAGACAAGTCCCAGATTTCTATGAATTTAAGTTCGGTGAAATCGTGAACGAGAGAATAAAGACCATCAAACCTGGTTGAAATGTGAGCAAGGAAGGAATTTCGCACAGGTCTAATGGGAGGAAGAAATATGTGTAGCAGAGGAAAAAATATGTGTAAATATGATAATAAGGGCGCTGCGGAGTTGCAAATGGGTTACATATGAACCCATTTGCAACTCCGCAGCGCCCTTATTATCATATTTACACATATTTTTTCCTCTGCTGCTACACCGTCTTTTTCGTTCTATGTATCTTTACCGTTTCTAGCAGTCTCTCTCTCTGTTAGCCTCTTCCTCACCCTTCACTCACTCATTCTCTGTCACTACCTCTCCTCCTCCTCTTTCTTCCCGTTTGACCTGTGATTAATTCTTTTCACTCACATTCTCGGCCAAGCTGGTCGGAATTTTTGCTCTCTCGTCTATGATTTCACAGAACTTATGTTTACCGAATTCGCAGACCAGACCCCTTCTTCCTCCCGTTAGACCTGTGCGAAATTCCTTCCTTGCTCACATTTCAACCAGGTTTGATGGTCTTTATTCTCTCGTTCACGATTTCACCGAACTTAAATTCATAGAAATCTGGAACTTGTCTCCTTCTTCCTCACTTTCTGTTGCTTCACCATTTTGTTTGTTTACCCTCGCGTCCCCTTTATTTACGTGTCCCAACGAATTTTTTTAGCCGTTGCTCGCACCAACCGGAGGTATATGGTCTTTAAAGCGATGAAATGCCTATGATAGTTGGAAGATCACTGATGAAGGACAAACTTTTTTCATATGTAACCCATTTGCAACTCCGCAGCGCCCTTATTATCATATATATATATATATTTATATATATAATATGTATATATATATATATATATATATACATATATATATAGATATATAAATATATATATAATATATATATATATATAATATTTATATATATATATATATACATATATACATATATATATATATATATATATATATATATATATATATATATATATATATATATATATATATATATATATATATATATATATTACAAAGTGAGTTTTTTTTACAAAATGAAAAATAACCGAGGTGTCCTACACGAGTGAAAGTATAAAGAAAAAAAGATGAAATCGAAAATGCAACTGGAGTCTTATTTTTTAAAAATATATATATATTTATTTGGTTCCTTTACCGGTTTCGCAGTTCTTCTGCTTTTCAAAAGTAGAGTTGAGATGGAGGGTCTGTGGTTTTTCTCCATCTCAACTCTACTTTTGAAAAGCAGAACTGCGAAACCGTTAAAGGAACCAAATAAATATATATATATTTTTTTAAATAAGACTCCAGTTGCATTTTCGATTTCATCTTTTTTTATATATATATATATATATATATGTGTGTGTGTGTGTGTGTGTGTGTGTGTGTGTGTGTGTGTGTGTGTGTGTGTGTGTGTGTGTGTGTGTGTGTGTGTGTGTGTGTGTGTGTATGCATATATATACATATATAGCTGTGGTGGCATGAGGTGTTGTGCGAGGTTATATTTTCTTCTAGGTTCACCCCTAACCGACATAATGGACAACACTGTTGTAATGGCGAGAGAATTATTTAACCATTGGCAACGACGCAACGACATCTTACCATTCTTGTCGCTACTGCAGCTGTTACTGCTGTTACTGCAAATGTTGCTGTGGTGTTTGTTGTTACTGCTGCTGTTGATGTTGTTGTTGCTACTGTTGTTGTTACTGTTGTTGTTACTCTTCCTACTACATCTGCTACTTTTGATGCCGTTTAATCTAACTGATTTATTATGTCACTGCTGCTGTTGTTTCTCACTGCTGCTGTTGTCTCTCACTGCTGCTGTTGTCTCTCACTGCTGCTGTTGTCACCTCTCACTGCTGCTGTTGTCACCTCTCACTGCTGCTGTTGTCTCTCACTGCTGCTGTCACCTGTCACTGCTGCTGTTGTTACATCTCATTGCTGCTGGTGTCTCTCACTGCTGTTCTCACCTCCCACTACTGCTGTTGACACCTTTCACTGCTGCTGTTCTCTCTCACTGCTGTTATCACCTCCCACTGCTGCTGTTGTCACCTCTCACTACTGCTGTGTCTCTCACTGCTGCTGTTGTCTCTCACTACTGCTGCTGTCTCTTACTGCTGCAGTTGTCACTCACTCCTGCAGCTGTCACCTCTCACTGCTGCTGTTGTTACCTCCCACTGCTCCAGTTGACTCTCACTGCTGCTGTTGTCTCTAACTGCTGCTGTTGTCTCTCACTGGTGCTGCTGTCACCTCTCACTGTGGCTGTTGTTACCTCCCACTGCTGCTGTTGTCTCTCACTGCTGCTGTTGTCTCTCACTGCTGCTGTTGTCTCTCACTGCTGCTGTTGTCTCTCACTGCTGCTGTTGTCTCTCACTGCTGCTGTTGTCTCTCACTGCTGCTGTTGTCTCTCACTGCTGCTGTTGTCTCTCACTGCTGCTGTCTCCTCTCACTGCTGCTGCTGTTGTTACCTCCCACTGCTGCTGTTGTCTCTCACTGCTGCTGTTACCTCTCACTGCTGCTGTTGTCTCTCACTGCTGCTGTTGTCTCTCACTGCTGCTGTTGTCTCTCACTGCTGCTGTCTCCTCTCACTGCTGCTGTTGTCTCTCACTGCTGCTGTCTCCTCTCACTGCTGCTGCTGTTGTTACCTCCCACTGCTGCTGTTGTCTCTCACTGCTGCTGTCTCCTCTCACTGCTGCTGTTGTTACCTCCCACTGCTGCTATTGTCTCTCACTGTTGCTGTTGTCTCTCACTGTTGCTTTTGTCTCTCACTGCTGCTGTCTCCTCTCACTGCTGCTGTTGTCTCTCACTACTACTGTTGTCACCTCTCGCTGCTGCTGTTGTCTCTCACTACTACTGTTGTCACCTCTCACTGCTGCTGTTGTCTCTCACTGTTGCTGTTGTCTCTCACTGTTGCTTTTGTCTCTCACTGCTGCTGTGTCACATCTCGCTGCTGCTGTTGTCTCTCACTACTACTGTTGTCACCTCTCACTGCTGCTGTTGTCTCTCACTGCTGCTGTTACCTCTCACTGCTGCTGTTGTCTCTCACTGCTTCTGTTACCTCTCACTGCTGCTGTTGTCAACTCTGACTGCTGCTGTTGTCTCAGAATGCTGCTGTTGTCACCTCCCATTGCTGCTATTGTTTCTCACTGCTGCTGTTGTTACCTCTCATTGCTGCTGTTTTCTCTCACTTCTGCTGCTGTCTCTCACCGCTGCTGTTGTCAACTCCCACTGCTGCTGTTGTCTCTCACTGCCCCTGTTACCTCTCACTGCTGCTGTTGTCTATCACTGCTACTGTTTTCACCTCTCACTGCTGCTGTTGTCACCTCTCACTGCTGCTGTTGTCTCTCACTGCTGCTGTTGTCTCCCAATGCTGCTGTTGTCTCTCACTGCTGCTGTTGTCTCTCACTGCTGCTGTTGTCATCTCTCACTGCTGCTGTTGTCTCTCACTGCTGCTGTTGTCTCCCAATGCTGCTGTTGTCTCCCAATGCTGCTGTTGTCTCCCACTGTTGCTGTTGCGTCTCACTGCTGCTATTGTCACCTCTCACTGCTGCTGTTGTCTCACACTGCTGCTGTTGTCCCTCCAGCCTACTCTTTACATGGCTAAAATTCAAATTTTGCCTAATGAACTAAGATACATCTCACTGCCCCCCCCTCCCCCTGCCACCACAATAACGTCTACACTCTCTCCCCACCACCACATTTACCTTTACCAATGTCATTACCCTTGTTGACTAATTTCACCGATCTGTTGTCAAACTCTCTACTCTGTGTTGAATGTGTATGTGTATATATATATATATATATGTATTTTTCATTTATATATATATATATATATGTATATGTGTGTATATACATCACTCAGTCAAACGACCAGATTTCAACCCCAACATCTACAACAACAACACCGGCTCTAATGTTTACAGCAACAACAGCTTCACATTGAATTGAAATCAACATTTACAACAACAGCGGCATCTAACGATTAGAAAAAACAAAAAAGACAATAACTAAACACACACAACACAACATCAACTGCCACCACCACCACCACCACCACCACAATCACCACCACCCGCGACCGGACCTTAAGAAAACAACAACTTTAATAATAATAATTTTTCTGCTTTCGGCACGGAGCCAGTGATTGTTCCAGCGCATTGCTGGTGCTCTCTTTTGTTGACTCCGTGGGGATGAAAGGCAAGGCAGACCTTGGCGGGATTTGAGCTCGGAGCGTTTAAGGCCATAGCTCTATGCTGTAAAGCAATTATAATAATTGTTTCTACTTTTGGCACAAGGCCAGCAATAACACCAGTGTATTACTGGTACTTTATTTTATCGACCCTGTAAGGATGAAAGGCAAAGTTAACCTCGGCGGGATTTGAACTCAGAATGGCAAGGGCCGTAACTCTACGCGTCAAAGCATGGCGTCCGACCCTCTACCGATACTGCCAATCCATGCAATTATAATAATACTGAACGGTAACACGAACGTCTTCAACTATACCAACTCTTTTGAAAGTCAACAGTTGACATAATCTTGTAATCTTGTATCAGTAATGACGGTAATATATATATATGTGAAAAAATGGGGAGAAGAATACTGCAGGTTGCACATGGATAACATGCTATAAAATGAGTCCCTCATCAGTGATTTGCCAACGATCATATATATATATATATGTGTGTGTGTGTAAGTGAGTAGCGTGTGTGTTTGTTTGTATGTATGAGTGTTGGTGTGTGCGTGCGTATGTATGTGTGTGTGCGCGTGTGTGTATGTCGTACGTATAAGTGTCAATAAGTGATTTTTTTTTGTTTTTTATGCGCGGGGATATAGAAATAGTCGGGCTGGATACCCGATCGCGCAGTTAAACCACTGGGAGTGAAGAACCCCTAGCCCTTGTCAGGGCATTCTTCTAGGAGAATGCATCTCAGGAAACTGAATTAACTCCGACATAAAACCTGCGGGCAGTAGTTACGGATGATGTTGATCTTTTCTTCTTTTTGGGTTATAGCTACTGTCGCTCAGAGAGCGGGATTGGCTCAGTGCACAGTCTTTCCTCACTTTAAAAATATTCGTCACGCACAGGCATTGCCTCGATTGCATTAATTAATAATTATTAATAGTGTTGTTTTTATTATGCCTTTCATCCTTACAGGGTCGATAAAATAAAGTACCAGTAATGTACTGGGTAATTGCTGGCCTTGTGCCAAAACTAGAAACAATTATTATTATTATTATTATTATTATTGGCGACCTACGTAGGAAATCGTATTATCGTGATCTCCGCAAAGGTTTGTTGTTTTCAGTTGTTTCAAATTGCCAGTTATGGAAAATTTTTGTTGTTAAGTGTTTATAAGTTCACATATATTGCTTTCTGAAAAGGACACTTAAAAATTTGGGGCCTTTCTTTGAAAAAAAATATGGACGGCTCTCAGCCACACAAAGTTGCCAGCCTTCCTCACAAACTAACACATCACACCAACACCACCATTGTAAATATCACTACGGTTGCCAACACTAAAAATATAAGCAGTGGTAATAATTTAAATTTGTCACATACAGACATTCATTTACCGCCATTACCAATAACTGCAGGTGTTAAAGCCGCCACTCCCACCACCACCACAGCAACAACATAAGCAAAAACAAAAAAATTATTATCTCGTGACATCGAAATGGATTCACCCAGAATCGACTCTTCCACGCCGAACACCACTGACACCACCACCACCACAACTGAAACTAAAAATAACAATAACAAAACTAACAATAACAACAATGGCAACAACAACAACAATGAGAATAACAACAACATCAGCACCAGCGCAAAGCAAAATGTGTCGTTTGCCAAAGCAGCCAAGAAAAGCGAAATAATCGAGGTAAGCCAGGATGAATTAAATGAAGCCAAGAGAATGGTAAAACACGATGGGTACAGGGTCAGCCTCACCCCCACCCATCTAATAAAATGAAGCATTGGCACATATGCACTGTGTCATATAGGACGATAAACACAAAATCACGCCGAGTGGAACGCGCATCTGAGTCTCAGATACAAAAAGCTTTGGGACATGTTTGGAGAAAAAATCCCACATCAAACGTGGGCAGAAATATGGAACTATGGACGTGTTCTTTGGAACCCTGCAGGAAGCCAGAGAGCACTCCATGGCCCCATTAAAAAATGACGAGTTCACACTCGTCCCAAGCTATTGTGGTCAGAGACTTGTGAAGATCAGGGTGACCCACGTTCCGCCGGCCATCGAAATTCCCTGGCTAATGGCTGCCGTCCTCGCCGGCATCGAGGCCAACACGAAAATAATTGAGGTAACAAAGGAAAAGCAGGAGAACTGGTTCGGATTTGGGATGGAGCTCCTGATCCAAGCGGACCATAAAAATATTGAGGAAATTCCAGAGGTAATAGACCTCAATGACCGCAGCCACCTCACCGTAATAGTTGAGGGTAGAAGGCCTACGTGTGTCGTTTGTGGCGAAGGAACTCACCTAAAGGCTTACTGCCCTCAGTCTAAAAAGTTGAGGCCACATCTCCTACCCACCCCAGTGACTCAACCATCAAAACCACCAGCAGCAGAAATGGCAACAAATGTAGCAGCAACAACAGAAGCAACTGTAGCAGCAACAACCACAGCAACAGTAGCAAAACCACCACCACCAACATCCACCGCGCCAGAATTAGCACCAGCGCCTCCACCATCCACCACGCCACAACCGAAACCAACGCCTGTGGAGGATTTTCCACTCCCCGACCTATCCCAGCTGGAGACACATTGTGACGATGAGGAGGAGTGGCAAATGGTATCAGGAAAAAGAAAAAGAAAAAGATAACCCCAAAAAGAAAAAAGCCTCTTCCTTCGCCCTCCAAAAAAAAATGCAGGGGGAAACAAATAATCAAACAAACAAAAAAGTTAAGACAGATATGCCACCACCCACACCAGTATCACCAGCCCCATCACCACAAACACCAACACCATCACCATCATTAACCCCAACACCACAAAAATCACCAAAAAGCGAAACAGAAACAAACCCACAACAAACGCAAACAACACAAAACAACCAAAACGATACACACTGCACAGCATTAAATTTGAACAACAACCTATTATTACACTACATCCAACACAATACCAGCATCACAGAAAAAGACTACACAACACCCCAAAAATTCACACCACCTCCACACATACAAATCACTCGCATCACACAGAAAACGTACACGACTCTAAAGCAAAAATTCCCCAAGAACATCGGAGACTTCCGACAAACACTCTCCAGGAAGATTTATAAGGACATCCTTCCGGAGGAGGCCACAAGCAGTGAGAAGGATGGAGTAACCATCCTTCCTCTACGAGAAGTGAGGTAAGTGGTCTTTCCCATCTTTTTCCTTTTTCAACATGACCACACTCAGAATAGGCAGCATAAATGCACGTGGCTTGGGGGCGTCATGGAAGCAGGGCCACCTGCTCAACGACCTCAGGTCCCTAAACATAGATGTGGTGGCCATCAGCGAGACCAGAATCTCCGAGGCACGAGCCTTCGCACCGATCTTCGACGGCTACGATATGTACGCATCTACCAGCCGTCCTGGATCGGGGGAGGAGTTGCTGTGCTTTTTCGGAGAGGTTTGGATCTCGCCATACGGACCCAGAAGGTAAGTTGGTGGTGCTGGACGTGACCAGCGTAGAGGGGCAAGCGTTCAGGTTAGTGGCCGTCTATACCCCGACAGGAGCAGAGCGGCCTGATTTCTTCCGGCGTTTGGAGATCTTTCTTGAAACCTCCCGCCCTTTAGTGTTAGTGGGCGACTGGAACGGGATCTTAGATGCACGCTGGGACTGTGTGGGATTAGCGGATAGGGGAGGAGTGTGTAAAAGCCTCGCAAACCTGCTCAGACGGTTTCAACTGTCTGACATGTACCATCTGGATTTCCCGAATGTGCCAATGTAGACATGGACAAAATGCATCGGGTCATCCAGGGTATTTTGTAGGGAAATAGATAGGTCTAGTATAGGCTGTCCACATTTCGAAATAGTCGACTACACGGACCAGAAATTCGTGATCTGTGAGGTTGACTTACATAGGCTTCATAGACGAGGACCCGGCTACTGGAAGCAAAACGCGTCATTAACAGCGCGCACGGCCTACAGAGACCGGATTAGCGAACTAGTTAAGCGGGTGTTGACGGGGGCCATCGTCAACAACAAATGGTGGTTTACTCTCAAAAGACCGATTAGAATAGAGTCAATTAGATTTAGTAAGGCTTTAGCAATAGAGAAAAATAGAGCAGAGGGAGAACTAATTAGAAAATTAGACGAGGAGCTTAGTAAAGGCATCGCGACCGACGTACTTGCGGCGAAATTGGCCCTTGACCAATTCTTCAATGCAAAGCACGAAGGCTGCGTTGTCAGAGCTAGGGTGCGTGCTCTCAGACACGAGGGGACGATTGCCGTTCAATGGGCCCGAGTGGCGGAGGCGCTTCTTGGCAACAAAGCCACCATCCGGTCTTTGGTGGACCACCACGGGCGCATGCTACTCAATCCCGGGCAAATGTGTGAAGCTTTTCAGCGACACTTCGCTCAGCTGTTCGGGGGAAGCGGCGGGCCGGATCGAGGGATGGACTTTAGTGCCTACCTAGACGGACTGCCGCGGCTCTCGGCCACTGAGGCGGAGTGTTGCGAAAAGCCGATAACAGCCGCTGAAGTACGGGAGGCAATGACTGGCTGCACAAGGGGTAAATCACCTGGTTTGGATGGTCTGCCCTACGAACTTTACGTACACATGCCAGACTTGTTCGGAGGCATCTTGACGAACGTCTACTGCAACTGACAAAAGAACGGGAGATTTCCCAGCTCTGTGAGCCGAGGAGCGGTGGCTCTACTGAGAAAGAATCCGAACAAGGGGGATAACATAGATAATTTCAGGCCCATAACTCTGCTAAACACAGAGTTCAAGATTTTGGCCAAGGTGAGAAAGTAAAGAGGGATGTGAGGAAGGGCATTAATGTTGCATTTCCAGACAGCGAAGGTCCTCCTATGGCGCTGACATGCAGCGTCTGTGGGACACTCTGCCTCAGTATTCTGGACCCGAAAGTCATCTTCGCAGTCATAAAGTGAGACCAGTGGTTGACTACCAGGTTGCTGTTGGAGATGCTACTCATCATGCTTGCCCAGCATGTGGTAGAGAATGTAAATCAGCAGGAGGGCTCAAACGACATGCAAAAGTACATGAACTCCAACCACAGCCGGCTATTCCCAGGGAATGTTTTCGGTGCCAACTCTGTGCAAGACATTTTAGATCATTGGTTGGGTTAAAAGTCACATCGATCGCAGCACTGTTAATTGTTATGGAGTGTGTGTGTGTGTGTGTGTAGATATGTATATGTGTGTGTGTGTGTGTGTGTGTATATATATATATATATATATATATATATATAATTATTTTTATTATTATTGTTGTTGTTATTATTATTGTCGTTATTTCTTTTTTCGTGCAATGGCCATACTCGATAACGAGGGGGCAGCCATCATATATGTATGTACGTATGTATGCCACTGGAGGGATTGTTTTTTGCCATTTTATAACAATTAAATAAATCATTATTAAGTTCGCAACTCCAAGAGGAATGCGATTTATAATTTCGGTTTCTTCTGTACCTACAACTGAATAAAGTTTGATTACCTTCCTTGTTATTTGACTTCGGTACTTCCTTAATTTTTTTGTTGACGTTGTGTTCAGCCATGCTGTTTGTAGCAAATCCTTGTAAAATAAATTATGTATTTAGTCGGATATCTCTACGAATTCGAATAAAAGGTGTCTTCAGAAGATATAGTTAGAAGGATAACCAGTTATTCAACATGACTGTAGTTGTGACATTACTGTCGGAGATAGTATTCATCTTAAATTTAATAAATAGTCTCCCACGCCAACATTTGCGTTGACTGTCTATGTATGTATGTATGTATGTATGATCTTCTGGTTTTATAATTTCACAAAGTTTTACCAATAGAGAGAGAGTCGGTTTCTAACATAGACACAAGACTCTCTCATTGGAATTTACACAACATCAACTAGGTAGATATGTATGTATGTCTGCATGTGTAGATATGGATGTTATTGTATGTGTGGATGTGTATGTTTTGAGTTGTATGTGTGCATGTGTATATGCTTTGTATCTGTACATGTGTATATGCAGTTATTAGATGCAAAATTTTTGGAATGTTTTACATATTTTTACTATTCCATTAATGGATTGTACTTGTAATTTCCTAACTAGTTGTGTTCTTTCTGTTCCTGTGAAGCCTAGCTTCTCAGGATTTGTATTGAGGCAGTTACTAACATATCCCAGTGCTCCAATAATCACAGGCATACATCTGAAGGTGTAATCGGGGTGGAGTATCTGCAGATTTCTCATCAGTTCTGCATAAATATTCTCCTTTTCACTAATCTTTGATATTATATTGGCATCTACCTCGGCAGCTAATTTCCACAACTGTGCATGTTTTCTTCTCCCTGTCCCATATCATAATATCTGGTCTGTTATGCCTGCATTTTATTGGGGTTTTTACTGGAACATTCCACCAGTACTCTTTGATATTATGTACATGGATGTCTTCCACATTGTTGTAGCTTTTAATGTGTTTATTATCGGGGCTATATTTTTTACGAACTGCATTGTATAGTGTTTTGGCCACTACATCATGCCTCATAGGTAGACAGTACCGTGATGACATCTTTGAATAGCTGCTGATGAAATGGGTGATATCCTCGATGTTAGTTATGCAGAGTCTGCACTTGTTATCACATCTAGGTGTTTTGCCTGCATCCCTATCTCTTTTGTGAATCAGGTATTTCGTGCTAATCTCCTGTTCCTGGATTGCAAAAGCGTATCCTTCAAAGTGGGAGCCAATATAGCGGTTGTTGGTCCAAGATAGACTACTTTCCTTATCTATATTACTCTCACTCTGGAGCTTCCTGGCAACATATCCATGCATGATTTTTTGCTGATAGGCATGCAGTTTTTCATCCATGGATTCACTGCGATACTGCTGAGCGACATCCCTGGGTGTGAGTTTTTGATTATCACACAGGGAATATCTCTCAAGGAGTTCCTTCCCAACTCTCATGATCTTATCTGTTTCATGCAGATAGACTTGCTCGAGAAACGGGCTTCTACGCTTCGAGGTTCGTAGATGTTGTCGGAGAGATATGATGCAACATTCAAATGTTGTCTGGACTGATGTTAGGCCTCTGCCTCTCTGCTTACGTTTCAAGTAAAGGCGGTCTATGTCACTGTTGATGTGGAAGTTTCCGGTGTTGTTCAGTGTTTTTCGAGTTCCAACATCAACTGCTCGGATTTCGTCTATCGCCCAATTGAGTATTCCAAACGTTGTTGTTAGGACAGGCACAGCAAACACATTGTGAGCCACTGTTTTGTTTTGCGCAGAGAGTTTCGATGACCAGATCTTTCTTAATCGGGTGTAGTATTCACTGGTTACGCGTTCTTTATTATAGATACCATTATAGGATATGTTCTCATCTATCTCCAGGTATCTGTAGCAGTCCTCATTGGATATCGGTGAAACAGTTAGGCCATTGATGGCAATGTTGCTAGATTGCGTTGTTGTTTTTCCCCGCTTTACAGTGATGTATGAGCATTTATCTTGGCCAAACTCCATTCCTATATCCTTTGAGAACATTGTAACCAGGTCAAGATTTTTCTTCATCCCATCCATGTTCTTGGCATAGAGTTTCAGATCGTCCACAAAGAAATTATGGGTTAGGTTCGTATTTCTGTCCTCCTGTGAGCCAATGATGTATCCCTCACATTTCTTGAGCAGAAAGGACAAGGAGTTTAATGACAAGATGAACAATATCATAGAGAGACTGTCCCCCTGAAATATACCCCTGCAATATTTTATTTTATCAGTGAAAATAGAGTCCTCCCTCTCTGTTTTTAACCTTAGGATAGTAGCCCAAGAAGAAGACAGCCTCTCTATGTCTCTGACAATAATGTCTGGGACTTTAGCAAGTTGGAGGGCCTCTATCAACCAAGAGTGGGGAACAGAATCGAAAGCTTTCCGGTAGTCCAGCCAGAATGTAGTCATATTCCTCCTAAGTTGTCGCACATCTGACATCGCAGTTTTGTTGATTAGGAGTTGTTCAGCACATCCCAAAACCACTTTCTTTCCAGCTGCTTGTTCATCTGTGATGATGTTATTATTTTCAGTGATCTTGGAGGAATAGGTTCAGGCAGGCTGTATACATCTTATACATCAGGTTCTGGCATGCAATGAGTCGGTAGTTTTTTGCCAAGTGGGTGTCTTTGTTCTTGAGGACCAGTAACGTTTGTGCTAATGTCAACCATTCTGGTATAAGTGTATCTCCCTTAAGAACTTGTTGGTAGAGGTCCCTAAGATACCTCCGATAGAATATTAGTATTTTGTACCAGTAGCCGACAATCATGTCTCTTCCTGGTGTTTTCTTATCTTGGAGTTTTCCTATCACAGTCTCAAGGGTACCCTCACTTATTTCGTATGTTTTTGTTGTAGTGTAGGAGCAATAGTTCTTTCGGATTTCCCTTAGCCACACTGCATCTTGGTTGAAATTCTTCTTTTCAACCCATATTTTTCTCCAAAAGGAATCTATGTCTTTCTGGGGTGGGGCCTCACTGACACTTATTATTTTGCCCTTCATATCTCTATAGACTGATGTTTGGTTTCGTCTGAATCTTTTATTAAGCACTTTTCTCTCATCTACCTTCTTCAGGTATCGACGTTTTTAGCTAACAGCTCTCAATTCTTGTTTGAGGGTGATCAGCTTATATAGGAGAGTTCTGGTTCTACTGTTACCAAACATCGTCTCTATTTTATTTTTCACTCTTTGTTGGTGAGGAGTGAGGCTTTTTGTGTTTGTTTGCATGTAAGGAGCATTGTCACATATCCTCTGTTTTTTCGTATGTCAGCACTCTTTTTTTCTATTTTAGTTATATATGATGGTATTTTTGGTGGTATTTTGTTCTTGTTAATATCTCTGTTATCACCAAGATAATGCTTCACTGTCATTGCTAAGGCATATAAACAGGCGTTGATTTGCCAAAATGTTGGGGTTTTTATCCGTCGTAAATATTCCTCCCCTATTTCGTCAATAACACGTAGTATTTCATTATTTATTTTTTTATTCACCATTGTCATTTTAACACGTTCAGCCAGAGAGATATTTATACATGAGTTAATTTCTCTCTGAAAGATATCGTTGGGGGAGATTTTCCATTGTTTATACTTTTGATTATCATTATCGATAGTATTTTCCACAACAGTCGAGGTAGACTCGGATCGTACAGGTGGTGTCACATTTATTCGATTATTATTATTATTATCGATAGTGTTTTCCCCAGGATTCGAGGTAGACTTAGATGGTACAGGTGGTGTCAAGTTTCTTACAGGCATAGTTGTTTCAAGGTACTGTTCGACCTGGCTGCTAGGAAGTCTAGGAGTATGGCGACCTGTAGCACGTGTTGTTGATAACATGTTTGTTGTGGGGGACTTACAATTAATAATATTTATCTTATTTTTACGTTCAACAAACGTCGCCTGTTGGCGTAATTGTTTCGCTGTGAAATAATTTAGCTCTGGGTGCATTTCGTCCCAGTGTAGCTTCATTCTATTCATATAGCCAATGGAGGGATTGTTTTTTGCCATTTTATAACAATTAAATAAATCATTATTAAGTTCGCAGCTCCAAGAGAAATGCGATTTATAATTTCGGTTTCTTCTGTAGCTACAACTGAATAAAGTTTGATTACCTTCCTTGTTATTTGTCTTCGATACTTCCTTAACTTTTTTGTTGATGTTGTGTTCAGCCATGCTGTTTGTAGCAAATCCTTCTAAAATGAATTATGTATTTAGTCGGATATCTGTCGGAGTTAGTATTTATCTTAAATTTAATAAATAGTCTCCCACGCCAAAATATTCGACTGATCGCGTTGAGTGTATGTATGTATGTATGTATGTATGTGTACATGTGCATGTATGTATATATTATGTATATATGTATGCATATATATATATATGTATGTATATATGTATGTATATGTACATGCATGTATATATCTACGTATATACGTTTGTATGCTTACATACATATATATACATATATAAAATCATGTGTATATGTGTGTATGTATGAAACAATAGAATCCGAAAACAAAATACCGGCTTAGAATATTTGTAATTAGATTACAAATACAAGCAAAGCAAAGAGGAAAAAAAAACCGTTGCGGGGAGGATTCGAACCTGTGAGGGCATTGCCCATCGGATCTCAAGGGCAACACCTTAACCACTCGGTCACCACAGCAGACACGGTGAAATATGTTGAAACAAAACTTTTGAAATTATCAACAGCTTTTACATTGGAATGTAAATAGATTTTTATCGAATGCTTTTTGAATGTCTATCTGTATGTATGTATGTGTATGTATGTGTGTATGTATGTGCGTATGTATGTATGTGTGTATGTATGTATGTGTGTATGTATGTGTGTGTATTGTATGTATATATGCATGTATATATGTATGTAAAGGGCGGAAGAACTCATAAGAGTCAACGGCCATCCAAATGTGTGTAAATATGTATATACACATGTACATATGTATGTATATGTATATGTGTATATACATGGGTGCATGTGTATGTATATGCGCGAGGACATAGAAATAGTCGGGCTGGATACCAGATCGCGCAGTTAAACCACTGGGAGTGAAGGGCCCCTAGCCTTTGTCAGGGCATTTTTCTAGGAGAAGGCAACTAAGGAAACTGGGATAACTCCGATATAAAACCTGCTGCTAAGTAGTTACCAATGATGTTGTTCTTTTCTTCTTTTCAGGTTATAGCTAATGGCACTCAGAGAGTGGGATTGGTTCAGTGCACAGTCTTTCCTCACTTTAAAAAATATTTTCACGCACAGTCAATGTACGATAGAGTTAATTAATAATTATTATTAATGGTATTTTGTGCAATGGCCATACTCGATAAAGAGGAGGCAGCTATCATCATGTATGTATGTATGTTTACCAATAGAGAGAGAGTGGGCTTCTAACATAGTTACAAGACTCTCTCATTGAAATTTAAACAAGACCAACCAGGTAGGTATGTCTGCATCTCTGCATGTGTTTATGTGTGTGTGTAGGTATGGATGTTATTGTATGTGTGGATGTGGATGCTTTGAGTTGTATGTGTGCATGTGTATATGCTTTGTATCTGTACATGTGTATATGCAGTTATTAGATGCAAAATTTTTGGAATGTTTTACATATTTTACTGTTCCATTAATGGATTGTACTTGTAATTTCCTAACTAGTTGTGTTCTTTCTGTTCCTGTGAAGCCCAGCTTCTCAAGATTTGTATTGAGGCAGTTATTATAATATCCCAGTACCCCAATAATCACAGGTATCGTCAGGGTGGAGTATCTGCAGATTTCTCATTAGTTCTGCATAAATATTTTCCTTTTCGCTAATCTTTGATATTATATTGGCCTCTGTTGGGCAGCTAATTTCCACTACTGTGCATGTTTTCTTCTTCCTGTCCCATATCATAATATCTGGTCTGTTATGCCTGCATTTTCTTGGGGTTTTTACTGGAACATTCCACCGGTACTCTTTCATATTATGTATATGTATGTCTTCCACATTGCTGTAGCTTTTAATGTGTTTATTATCGGGCTATCTTTTCTACGGATTGCATTGTACAGTGTTTTGGCCACTACATCATGCCTCATAGGTAGACAGTAGCGTGATGACATCTTTGAACATCTGCTGATGACATGGGTGATATCCTCGATGTTAGTTCTGCAGAGTCTGCACTTGTTATCACATCTAGGTGTTTTGCCTGCATCCCTATCTCTTTTGTGAATCAGGTATTTTGTGTTGATTTCCTGTTCTTGGATTGCAAAAGTGTATCCTTCAAAGTGGGAGCCAATATAACGGCTGTTGGTCCAAGATAGATTATTTTCTTTATCTATATTACTCTCACTCTGGAGCTTCCTGGCAACATATCCATGTATGATGTTTTGCTGGTAAGCATGCAGTTTTTCATCCATGGATTCCCTGCGATAGCCTGGGTGTGAGTTTTTGATTATCACACAGGGAATATCTCTCAAGGAGTTCCTTCCCAACTCTCATGATCTTATCTGTTTCATGCAGATAGACTTGCTCGATAGATGGGCTCTTACGCTTCGAGGTTCGTAAATGTTGTCGGAGAGAAATGATGCGACATTCAAATGCTGTCTCGACTGATGTTAGGCCTCTGTCTTGCTGCTTACGTTTCAAGTAAAGGCGGTCTATGTCACTGTTGATGTGGAAGTTTCCGGTGTTGTTTAGTATTTTTCGAGTTCTAACATCAATTTCTCGGATTCCGTCTATCGTCCAATTGAGTATTCCAAACGTTGGTGTTAGGACAAGCACAGCAAACACATTGTGAGCCACAGTTATTGTGCACAGAGAGTTTCGATGATCATATTTTTCTTAATCGGGTGTAATATTCCCTGGTTACGCGTTCCTTATTACAGATTCCATTATAGGATATGTTCTCATCTATCCCCAGGTATCTGTAGCAGTCCTCATCAGATATCGGTGAAACAGTTAGGCCATTGCTGAAAATATTGCAAGATCGGGTTGTTGTTTTTCCCCGCTTTATGTATATATGTATGTATGTATGTATATATTTATACAAAATCACCGGGAGAGATGACCCCTTAGCCGTTGTCAAGGCAGAATTCTAGGAGAAGGAAAACTCTGATATAACACCTGCAACCCTGATGGTATCCAATGATGTTGACTTGTTCTTCTTTTTGGTAAATATCATCTTGGTTAAGAGAGTGGGACTGGCTTTGTGCAGTGCCTTTGCTCACTATAAAAGCTTCACGGCACAGGCATTGCTTTATATCTGGAGATCTCTCTATGTGTCAATAATTGTTACAAGTGTAGTGTTTGTACCAGAGTTTTCAAGTCGCTGGCTGGACTAAAAAGTCACACTCGTTCAGCGCATCGGCAGGGGTTCGCCTACATGGATATAAAGTAGTGGCCGTACTCGAAAACGAGTTGGCAGCCACCATATATTTATGTATATACATGTTAGGGCATATATGTATGTATATATGTATGTGTGTATGTATTTATCTTAATTTAAACTATTATTGAGTATAATATTTTATCTTTTTTTCTTGAATTATTTAAAAAATTATTTGAAACTGGAACGTAAAGATGGATGTAAACCACCATTGAATTAACATTATTCTTGAGACATATGGAAAGACGTGTGGAAAGAAGTGTGGAAAGACGTGTGGAAAGACGTGTGGAAGACGTGTGGAAGACGTGTGGAAAGACGTGTGGAAACATTAACCTAGACATCAAATATTATAACTGGGCAGAAACACTACTTGAAAATATAAAGAAATTGCATTATGAATTTCTAGAAATCTCAGCTTTCTATAATTACATATGTCAACATGGTAACGTCAGGAATTCTGAATATTATTATGTCAATATCAGATTGGCAGTATCAGTAGAGGGTCGAACGCTATGCTTTGCAGCATAGAGTTACGCCCCTTTATGATCTGAGTTCAAATCTCGCTGAGGTCAACTTTGCCTTTCATCCTTACAGGGTCGATAAAATAAAGTACCAGTAATACACTGGGATAAATGCTGGCCTTGTGCTAAAAGTAGAAACAATTATTTGGTCAGTATCTTAGTAGGTACAATGCTTTTCGTTTTTGCCAGTAGGTTCATAAATAAAGATATCTCAGGAGCTTCCTATTGTTGAACATTCTACATAAAATTGAACATGAGCATCTCTCTCTGTCGCCCTCAGATTTTTCTTACGTTTGACAACAGATGATGTCCTAAGTGTGATATATATATTTCTGGGGTATTATTTCTGGAAACTTCTTTTTAACTTACAGAGAAACTGAAGGAAAATAACTTTAAATAGAAATGCAATTGCAAGGTAAAAGAAAGACATGGTTATATGTTCTGAAAGATTTGAAAATATGAGTAGTGAGTATCTTTTTCTTCTTCTTCTTCGTCCATGTATTCCTGAAAGAGTTATGGAGCCAGGAGTCCTCAAACACTCCTTCCAGCGGGTCCTGTCAGACTATGAGTGGTGAATATCTGATTCTAGTTACAGAAGATATTAATATATAAATAAAGCCGACGGGTCGAAAGTTAAGATTAACTAAAAATTGTGGAGAAAATTGAGGAGAAATGTAGAGGGCGAGATAGAAAGCATGAAAATAGAGGGAGTGGCAGGAGAGTAGATGCCTTAATAGTATGAGAAGGGGGGGGGGTAAAAAAGGAGAGGGGATATATATATATATATATATATATATATATATATATATATATATATATATATATAATTGAATATAAAAGAGAGATAAACACAGATATATACATATATGTGTTCAAATCGTAAGGGGCCAGATTCGCTAGGGTGAAAAAAATACTAACCATGAACAATAGGGTTTGCCAGACTCAATTTAAAAGAATAAATTAAGAAAAAAAAATACAAACCGAAATTGTGACAACTATCAAACAACCTTTCACTAAATTGCGAAACAGCATTACTAAAAGCTGTCTGGGTGTTTGATAGTTGTCACAATTTCGGTTTGTATTTTTTTTCTTAATTTATTCTTTTAAATTGAGTCTGGCAAACCCTATTGTTCATAGTTAGTATTTTTATAGCAACGCTAGTATTATTATAGCAACGCTACCTTGAGGGACGTTTCAATATATTTGAAAAATAGGAAAAATATTTAACCAAAGATTAAATAGAGTTTAATATTTGAAGTAAAGGTCAAAAGATACGTTTGTTCTCATATCAAAGATAATTTTGACCTCAGCTAGAGTCCAACCCATAACATATATGTGAGCCCTTAAAATATAGGAAACGTTGTTTGCACAATAAATCAAATTAATTTCGGTGTGATTCAAACTCATAATTTATAGGTGCGCATCCAGATAATATATATATTGATGATATAAATGAAACAGTTCTAATCCTGCAGAAGCTATTTCTATATTAAACTTTCTATCTCACTCTCTCTCTCTCTCTCTCTCTATATATATATATATATATATATATATATATATATATATATATATATATATATATATATATATATATATATATATAGCAAGTTTAATATAGAAATAGCTTCTAGATGATTAGAACTGTTTCATTTATATCAACAATATATATATATATATATATATATATATTATAAAATAACAGGAGGCTGGACTGGTGTAATTCCTTAAAAGGTTTATTATATTATGATCATTTCAATGACCGGGTTCAGTATGAATCCGGTGACATCATCAGGTATTCGAAATATAACAAAGAAATATAATAGACAAAATCCATAGGGCTGAAAAATCAGAGACATGAGAGCGACCGAACATTTACCAGCTTCTACTCCGGTCGGCCGTCCTCAAGTGGTGTTTATTAAGCCTACTTATGTCCATCTGGTGACGGGGCGTAGGATTATAGTGTACTACTACCACCCCGTCAAAGACAGGCCAGCGTTGAGATCAGGTTATAATCAAGCTGGTCATGAGTGCTAGAAAGTGCGGCGAAAAATATTTTTTCAAAGAACATATATCTTTAACAAAGCTATATATAGTAATATATAGTGGGCGTCTGCATGGTATAATGTATGGACAGAAATTACGATTAACAATTAGAAACGTTAAATTTATGTTTAGAGTTAAAAGATGCCATTTAAGGTGAAATTAGAAATATAAGGTTTAGGTTTAAATTTGTGAGATTTAGTTAAAGAATTTACAGAGGGAGGCTTTTATGAAAAAGTTTAAGTGTATTATAGATAGTCACGATAAAGTTTCAGAGTAGAATATAGAGTAAATATATATATATATATATATATATATATATATATATATGTGTGTGTGTGTGTGTGTGTGTGTGTGTGTGTGTGTGTGTGTACACGTTATTTGAGTGTGACTAAAATATACACATATGGCAAGATTTAGCAAACGCCAGCATTGTGATATCTCCGGGGATTTTGATATAATCACTGATATTAAAAATAACTTTAAAAGTTATAATTATCGTTCAGATTGTTCCTTCCCATTGAAACGTTACCTCTTTTTAGTTACAACCTTTGACCCGTTCGGTCACGTTCACTTAAAAATATTTTTTTTAAATCATCTTCACTTAAAAATAATTTTCAAATAATTAAAATATAAACAAACGTGTCTTTCTTTCAATATACTCTCTTCCAATTATTATCTCTTTCTCTCTATCTTTCTCTCTATCTTTCTCTCTATTTATAAAGGTACACAGAAACACCCCGTATCTCAGGAATCTGTGCTCCGCTTTACGCGAAACCTTATTTATTCCATTTGTATTCTCATTTCAAGGGTAACTTCCTTTCAATATATTTTCATATTATGCGCCGTTTTGGCTATATTCCATTACAGACAAGACACAATCAGAGAGTTTTACTAATATACCACCCGTGACCCGTTGGGTCATGTTCACTTAAAAATAATTTTTAAATAATTAAAATATACACAGACATGTATATAATGTGAAATGAAACTGGAAGGTCCATATATATATATATATATATATATATATATATATATATACGTGTGTGTATGTATATATATAAATGTGTGTGTGTATACACATATATATGCATGTGTGTGTATATATATGTGGGTGTCTGTGATCCATATATACACTGGTCATAGACACACACACACTCATATATATATATATATATATATATACAACAACATCACCATCTCTCTCTCTCTCTCTCTCTCTCTCTCTCTCTCTCTCTCTCTCTCTCTCTCTCTCTCTCTCTCTCTTTCAATCTACTCTTTCACAACCACTATCTCTTTCTCTCGATCCTTCTCTCTCTCTGTTTATGAAGGTACCCGGAAAAACCCCATATCTCGGGATCCCGTGCTTCGATTTACGCGAAACTTGTTTTATTCTATATGTATCCCCATTTCAGGGTCAACTTTCTTTCGGAGTATTTTCCCATTATGCGCCCTTTTGGCTGTA
This sequence comes from Eledone cirrhosa, assembly GCA_964016885.1. Classification (NCBI taxonomy): domain Eukaryota; kingdom Metazoa; phylum Mollusca; class Cephalopoda; order Octopoda; family Eledonidae; genus Eledone; species Eledone cirrhosa. Next base: position 438,098,580 of record OZ024740.1, on the reverse strand, counting down.
TTACATTACAGACAAGCTAGTAAGCAAGCAATCATAAACTTTTAGTATTATATAGATAGATAAATAGATAAATAAAAAAATTCAAAATAATCATCCACTACACCACGACTACTACCAACACCACCACCACCACCATACTACCACCACGTATTTTAAGCTCCTGTCAAATAATTCAACAAAAGCACGCAACCCAAAAAATTGAAGATGTGTTTAATTTTTCATTTCTCTCCTTTTTACCCCAATAACTTCCACAAGTTATTGACGCACTGGAGTAAGACATATTGTCTTTAATGCATTGAAATGTCCGTTATCTGCAGCATACAACTGATGAAGGGATTGTCTCCCTCTTGTGCTTTCCTTTTATTTTTATATACACTTTATCAAGTACCACACAGTTCCCTCTTTCTTCCAAATTTTTATTAATTTTTTACTGTGACCTGTTCTTTCTTTCTCTCCATCTACTTTGTTGCTATTAACTCTTTCACTTTCTTTCTTTCTTTCTTTCCCTTTCTCTCCCCCTCTCTCTCTCTCTCTCTCTTACTTTTACGCTCCTTCTCTCTGCTCCCCATACTACTTTTTATCCATTTAGAGTCGTCAAAGAGTAAGACTGTCTTCCTGGCGTGGAGGATGATTTTTCTTTCCTGGTCGGTGATGGGCACAAGTGTTTCGGCGAAGTCCAAGGAGGCAGTAAGTAGCGGTAAGGTGATTGAAGCATAGTAGCTCTCTATGTCGAACTGTATGAATTTATTGTCTTACTCTTTGACGACTCTAAATGGATAAAAAGAGCTCCCGACTCACCCTTCGACGTCAGCATGGGCGCCACGGATTCGGCGGAGGTCACAGATCTTATAGGATTATTCCTAATAGCCAAACTCACTGATATGTTTCCTGCATTCGGTGGTGGATTGTACCGTGATGATGGGCTCCTTACCCTTAAAGGATACAACCCCAGTAGTACAGATCGGGTCCGGAAACAATTAATCAGCTTCTTCCGCAACTGGGGATTTAAAATAACCCTACAAACGTCCCTGACCCGAGTAAACTTCCTGGACGTGACCCTCGACCTCGAAAACGACCTGTACTACCCATACAGGAAACCTAATGACAACCTGCACTACATCCACCGCCGATCAAACCATCCTAGGAACATCACAAACAACCTGGTCAAAAACATCTCCCTCCGCATATCCCGTTTGTCAGCTAATGAGCGGATATTCGATGAACATGCGCCTTATTACAACCAGGCCCTCAAGCGGAGTGGTTTCCGGGAGGAAATATCCTACTGTCCAGCTCCCATTAGCGGAACCAGCAGGAGATACCGCCGCTCACGCAATGTAACATGGTTCAATCCTCCCCACAACGCAGAGGTGACAATTCCCATCGGGAAACTATTCTTTAGGCTCATTGAAAAACACTTCCCACTACAACACCGCTACCACAACATAATTAACAAAAATACCATCAAACTCTCTTACAGCACTACACCAAACTTCGCACAAAACATCGTCTCCTCTAACAACAAAAAACTCAACCCCGATGGCAGAAATAACCTAAATAGCAGTGGAGAACCGACCAGGAGGTGTAACTGTCCGGATAGATCCATTTGCCCACTCGACAATAGATGCAGAGACCGTAATGTGATCTGCCAGTACAACGTGAGGACGGATACCTCCAACAAAGCCTATATAGGACTTACCGCATGTGACTTCAAGACCCGGCTATACCAACATAGACATACCTTCCGAAACCCGGCCCGGCGTCACGCCACTACACTTTCGGGCCACATATGGGACCTCAAGGACAACAACATCACCTATGATCTCACTTGGAGATTACTGTCCAGAGCCAATTCTTACACGGGAGGACGCCGTCCGTGCAATTTATGCTCGGAGGAAACTTTACAAATGCTGTTTTCGACGGACCAACTCCTAAACAAGAAAGATGAACTGGTTACTGCATGTAAACATAGATTGCGTAGGACTTACCTCGCCCTCAAACCCCATAATGATCCGGGGGGGGGTAGACTAGGGCTATAACACCCCACTTGCCGATTTTGCAATGGGTAACCCCTGCTTGCCAAGGGAGAGGTAAGATCTTCTTTTTATTCTTTTATCGCTTCCTTTATTTCCTTCCCCCCATCCCTCCTTAGTCCTTCTACCCCAGCTCTTCTTCTTTGTCGGCGTCTTTTCTCGCCCACCCGAGGCTGCCCTTTGGCCCCTTGTAGCCTTAGTACCCCCACCCCCTCCCCTAGTCTATGATAGATTTGGCGGACTCCGCTTTTTATAGCAGTTGGTTTAGACCCCGGATACTTGCCCCCTTTTTCCGACCGCTCCCACTATTTTCCGTGCCTTCTATATTTCTTAGTGGCACTTATGCCTTATTTTCTCGTTTCAGTATTTCTTTCTTCGCTTTTCTTTTGGGCGGGGTGGATTCAGAATTTATTTTTCCGTATTCTACCTTTACTTCGTACGAACTTTCATGTAGCTTGTTTAAGATCTTTTAGAGTTAGCATTAGAATATATTTTTTTCGGGACTCAGAATTATTATCTCGTACTAGTTTACTTTGCTGCACTGGGTGGTTGCTGGCATTGTGCCCGGGATAGAAACCTTTATTATTTATTTCGTGGTAGTCTCTTTAGTATTTTGGCCCCATTTGTTGACCCGTCACCGTATGATTTATGTACTTATACCTCTTAAAAGGGTCCTTGCCTATTCCGTCCCACCTAGTTCATTTACTTATTTCGTTATTTCTTTATTTCTTTCTTTACTTCTTTCTTTCTTTCTTTATTTATTTATCTAGCCTAACAATAGCTAGAGACTTAGGTCGTAGAACTTGCTTTACTTTTTTCTTTACACTTATTCGCTTTTCTTCACTCTCAGTATTTTTTCTTTCATATATATTTTTACCCCTCATTGTTCTACCTACCGTTCCGACTTCCTCCCTTCCCCTCCCCAGTATCTTCTTTGACCAGCTGTAGCTGGCACTACCAACGCTTGATTGGGTCTACTCCACCCCCTCCCCTCTTTCTCCTACTGGCAGGTTTAGCCACCATCTCCCCTACTAATTTGCAATCACAGAATTACTACTGACTTTTGACAATCACTTTGACCATATATGGAATTACCCCTTGAGAAGATCGGCTATTTAAATACCAGGATAAATTTTCATTTAGTCCAGAATTAGCCGTCGAAACGGCTTGAGCTCAGCCGTCGGGGTCTTACTGGTTCCTATTACCCACTCTACTACCCCAAGTATTGAGTACTTTGGTGCGTTATGGTCCACCTGGTTCCTTCCCACATTTCCTTTGTTATATATATATATATATATATATATATATATATATATATATGTGTGTGTGTATGTGTATATGTATATATATATATATATATGTATATATATATATATGTGTGTGTGTGTGTGTGTGTGTGTGCGTGGGTGTGTGTATGTGTGTATATATATATTATCTAACAATGATAACAATGATAACAACGGCAAGTTATTTTACATACGTAAGATAACATGCTTTTGTTATCTAAACTATAATAAAGTAAGAAGCGGGGCACCGTGTACGGTTTATCATTTTTTATCCCATTAGTAAAATAAGTTGGATTACTTTGAATAAATAATGAATGAATATTATATAATGTATATACTAAATTTCGTGGCTGTTCATTAAATATATTTTATTATTTATTTAAAGATTCACTTCTTAAACATTTTTAAATGTCAACACTTCCGGTGGCGTTCGCTTAAATAAACATTAATTTTCTGTCACTAATTTTCTCCTAATGCAGTTTATATATATTATCGTCTTTTTTTAATGTATCATGGATTACGTTACTGATTACATAAGACAGTGTAACAAAGTCTTCGTTCAATTTCTGTGTATATTGTCAATTACGATTTTATTTGATGTATTATATCTACATGTATATATACTTGCGTATAATATCAATATACACACTACACATGCTGGCAGAAAAACCACCCGAAGGGTGGTTTTTCTGCTAGTCATTGTTATAAAATATGAAATATATCAGACTCTGTATCTGAATGATTGAGTCAGCGAAATACGGCACCAATCACTGGATCTCACTGAACTACTTGCTAACAGATTACAGTAGACCCTACCACGAAAGGTAGACCACATTGAATATATATATATATATAAGTTTATCCCGGGTTCAATCGGGGGTAACCACAGTAAGTACGGTGCTCAATACAAAGTATAAATATTTAATATAGAAAAGGCTTCTACAGGACTAGAACTGTTTCATTCGGGAGAAATCATCAGGAGGCCAGGGGCTGTAGAAGCCTTTTCTATATTAAATATATATATATGATGGGTATAAATCGAAATTGTAGCCGCAATATAGCAGATAATAATCGAATTGTTTGAGGCAGTCACAAAGCATTCGATGGAGTACACACAAAAGGTTTGATGCAAAGAGGGACTATGAAACAGAGAGTCGGATACACATTAGGAGTCGGAAATCCGAGAATAACGGCAGGTAAAACTAATCCCGCCGCCATCTTTGAACTTGAAAACGAAAGTAATAAAATTAAATAATTTAACGCGTGCAGCCCGTTGATTGAGATCCTTGGCTATTTGTATAAACCTAAGAGAAATTAACAATAGGAGAGTTGACAAAAATATTCTATGGTGTATAACCAAATGAATATTCTTCATTGCAGAAAAGTTCTGAGAGAGAATAAACTCCATGTGTTACCTTCCATGTTGTCTGACTCTCTCTATTCCATAATTCAACATCTACATTTCACGTGATCTATATTTGCATGATAAACTCTAAATGTGATTTCAGCGAAAAGACAAAACCAAAGGCAACCATGTCATCTAACAGAAAACACTAACATGAACACACACATACATATATACATATATAAATTGATATACGAACATACTAATACATATGTACATACATATGTACATACATATATACATTCATGTACGAACATGCAAACGTACATATGTATATACATACATACGTATACACATACATATATACATACATATATACATACATATAGATTTATGTATTTATATAAATAAATACATAGATACATACATACAATACATGCACACATACATAAATACGTAAGTACATACGTACAAATATAAATATTTATATAATTATATATACATACTAACATGATACCTGCTTACATGCATTCATACATACGTGCATGCATATATACATATATATCTACAAAAATATATGCATACATACATACATGCATAGATACATACTTACATACATACATACACACACACATATATATATATATACATAAATAATACATACGTATACATACTTATATAATGTTTGTGTATAGATAGATACTTAAACACACATATACACACACATTTATATACACAGGTGATAGTTACGTCATTAGAAGTGAGATAATTAAGTAGTAATAATTATCTCCGTCATTGTTTTGTTTTTAACTAATTATAGGTGAATATTAAAATGGCGGCTAATGAGCAGAACATAACGATATGGTAATATTACATTATTGGAAACACTACTACTACTACTACTACTGTTGCTGCTGCTGCTACTACTACTACTGCCGCTGCTGCTGCTACTACTACTACTACTAATACTACCACCACTGTGACTGCTGCTGTTACTACTACTACTACCACCACTGTGACTGCTGCTGCAACTACTACTACTACTACTGCTACTACTACTACTACTACTACTACCACCACTGTGACTACTACTACTACTACTACTACCACCACTGTGACTGCTACTACTACTACTACTACCAGTGTCAGTAATGGTGGTGGTGGTGTCAGTGGTGGTGGTGGTGGTGTCAGTGGTGTTGGTGATGGTGGTATCAGTGGTGGCGGTGGTGGTGTCAGTGGTGGTATTAGTGGTGTCAGTGGTGGTGGTGGTGGTGGTGGTGTCAGTGGTGGTATCAGTGGTGGTAGTGGTGGTGTCAGTGGTGGTGGTGGTGGTGTCAGTGGGGGTGGTATCAGTGCTGGTGGTGTCAGTGGTGTTGGTGATGGTGGTATCAGTGGTGGCGGTGGTGATGTCAGTGGTGGTATTAGTGGTGTCAGTGGTGGTATCAGTGGTGGTAGTGGTGGTGTCAGTGGTGGTGGTGGTGGTGTCAGTGGTGGTATCAGTGGTGGTGGTGGTGATGGTGAAGGTGGTGGTGGTGGTATCAGTGGTGGTAGTGGTGGTGTCAGTGGTGGTGGTGGTGTCAGTGGTGGTATCAGTGGTGGTGGTGGTGATGGTGAAGGTGGTGGTGGTGGTATCAGTGGTGGTAGTGGTGGTGTCAGTGGTGTTGGTGATGGTGGTATCAGTGGTGGCGGTGGTGGTGTCAGTGGTGGTATTAGTGGTGTCAGTGGTGGTGGTGGTGGTGGTGGTGTCAGTGGTGGTATCAGTGGTGGTAGTGGTGGTGTCAGTGGTGGTGGTGGTGGTGTCAGTGGGGGTGGTATCAGTGCTGGTGGTGTCAGTGGTGTTGGTGATGGTGGTATCAGTGGTGGCGGTGGTGATGTCAGTGGTGGTATTAGTGGTGTCAGTGGTGGTGGTGGTGGTGGTGGTGGTGTCAGTGGTGGTGGTGGTGGTGTCAGTGGTGGTATCAGTGGTGGTGGTGGTGGTGTCAGTGGTGGTGGTGGTGGTGTCAGTGGTGGTATCAGTGGTGGTGGTGGTGATGGTGAAGGTGGTGGTGGTGGTATCAGTGGTGGTAGTGGTGGTGTCAGTGGTGGTGGTGGTGTCAGTGGTGGTATCAGTGGTGGTGGTGGTGGTATCAGTGGTGGTGGTAGGGGTGGTGGTGGTGTCAGTGGTGGTGGTATCAGTGGTGGTGGTAGGGGTGGTGGCAGTGGTGGTATCAGTGGTGGTATCAGTGGTGGTGGTGGTGGTATCAGTGGTGGTGGTAGGGGTGGTGGCAGTGGTGGTATCAGTGGTGGTATCAGTAGTGGTGGTGGTGGTATCAGTGGTGGTGGTAGGGGTGGTGGCAGTGGTGGTGTCAGTGGTGGTATCAGTGGTGGTGGTGGTGGTAGGGGTGGTGGTGGTGTCAGTGGTGGTATCAGTGGTGGTATCAGTGGTGGTGGTGGTGGTATCAGTGGTGGTGGTAGGGGTGGTGGCAGTGGTGGTGTCAGTGGTGGTATCAGTGGTGGTGGTGGTGGTAGGGGTGGTGGTGGTGTCAGTGGTGGTATCAGTGGTGGTATCAGTGGTGGTGGTGGTGGTATCAGTGGTGGTGGTAGGGGTGGTGGCAGTGGTGGTGTCAGTGGTGGTATCAGTGGTGGTGGTGGTGGTATCAGTGGTGGTGGTAGGGGTGGTGACAGTGGTGGTGTCAGTGGTGGTATCAGTGGTGGTGGTGGTGGTATCAGTGGTGGTGGTAGGGGTGGTGGTGGTGTCAGTGGTGGTATCAGTGGTGGTGTCAGTGGTGGTATCAGTGGTGGTGGTGGTGTCAGTGTTGTTGTTGTCATAGACTGTTCTGTATTGTGATACTCCATTGTAATCACCTTATTTTATTTGTCTTAGATTTCTTATTTTCTTGAAATATATTTTCTGTCTTTATTGTTATTGTTGTTGTTATTGCTGTTATTGTTATTGTTGATGTTGTTGTTGTTACTGACGTTGTTATTGTGTTGTTGTTACTGCCGTTGCTGCTGCTGCCGATGCTGTTGTTGTTGTTGTTGTTGTTGTAGATGATATTTTCTTTTTCTTCCTTTTCTTAAATATGAAATGGGAAATATGTGATGTGCGTGCAAGGAAAATTCAAATATTATGAAAGATGAGTTATGAAATAAAGAAAGAATACGTTTTTTAATGAATGTGTAATTAACGAAAGATAACCGAGTTAGTTATTCTCTTTCACAATTAACAAATTTCAGCCATTGTTTGTCTTGGCGGGAATATACTGACTACTTTGCATATCTTGCTGCTGATAATTGCATTCTCATTAGTGCAATGTTATCAAATCTATTTCTTGGGGTACTTCACATCTTTACGTCGACTGCCATACTATCTAGCCATCATATTCCATATGTATAAACACACACTGACCTACACATATACATACGTACACATACACACATATATGAATAAACACACACTGCTGACCTACACACATACGTATGTACACATACACATATAGATAAACACACACTGACCTACACACATGCGTATGTACACATACACACATACATGATAAACACACACTGACCTACACACATGCGTATGTACACATACACACACGTATGTATAAACACATGCTAATATACACACATGCATATGCACACACACACACACATATGTAGACACACACATATATACACATACTCACATATGTTTATAATATTTCGCTCCTATAAACATGGCTACACTTCATACAGAACTCTCCCCCACGTTTGTTTCTGCTCTTTATTGACACATAATCTGCGCATAATTCCATATTAACATGAAGACATAGTTCACTCCCACAGCATTATCTTTAAAAAACTTGGATCAGCACTGGCTATAAGAGTACTTTCCTTTGCTTACTTGTCACGATCTGAGCACCTCCTAAGGGGTATTTCGATCTAAAAATGCAAGGATAGTCTCAGTTGATTGAAGTTCTTTTATCCCAAACATTCACCACATTTACAATGCGAGACTGTATTTGTAAGTATACAATTCAAGCAAAGTGTTCCATCTCAGATATTTTCGCCTCTAAACTTTGCTGACACATAATCAATGCATAGCGCTTTTCCCTTTCCCATATATATTTGACCGTATTTTAGTCAAGTCAATAAGTTATGTGAATATGCCTTCATTCTGTATTGTCAAAAACCTTTTTAAATAACTTGGATTAACTCAGGCTACAGGAGTTGTCTTGCCTGCTTTTCAACATATAAACACCTCCAAATGGAGTTTCGGGCTTGAAATCGAAGGGTAATCTCATTTAATTAAATCTTCCGCTCATTACAATGCGAGACCACATCATATATCAAAGGATTTATGTAAACTTAAGGTAGATCTAAAAAGTTTTTTTTAATTTGTTATTTTTAATTAGAAGTCTTAGTCCTGAAGGGAATCAACTGCGAAGTGTGAACAGTTTCTTATGTTTCTCGGTACACAGAGAAATATAAGAGTACTGGTGCCAGAAATTCTTCACTTCTTGTTAGAAACTAACTACCCACTACCAATGTACGACAGAATATTGTTTTAGCAATACTATATATGTCATACAGACAATAGAATATACCTGAAATTGTCGGTTTGTTTGAGGTTGATACCTTTAATAATATGATTAAATAATGAATAGAACACTGTTGAAGGAAGGTAATTTAAGGTAGATATAACTAGCAATATTGAATTAGGCACGTTTGCTGTGGTACGAATGAACTGCGAAGAGTAAAACTCCTTTAAATAAAAACTATGAGGAAGCGGACATATTAAACTGAGCTGCATTGTAACTCTAACAATTTGATATGGAAACAGAACAAAACACGAAACATCTAACAGAAATTGAACATTTTCTTATTGGCCATTAAATAGGATGTGAAGCAATGGTGTCAGTAATGTTTCGGTGTTGGTCAATTAATATAGTTGTAACTATAGAGAGATGACAAACAAACTGATGTCGGTGACATTCCCACAAGGCTTTCACCTTATATTATCTTTCACGGTGTGCATAAAAACACTTTGTTCAATAAATGTAAGCACATATTTACAGTTCAATCTTAGGTTAGCATTATATATGTACAATTAACTAAAGCTAGCAAAATTAGTGATTCTATTTGACGATTAACAAGTCTAAACTAGTATTTGCCTTGACAAGGAACAGAAGCTTTGGCTTTCGCTGCTTCTGTTAAAAACTGAACGATAGATAGATAGATAGATAGATAGATAGATAGATAGATAGATAGATAGATAGATAGATAGATAGATATAGATAGATATGTTTCTTTTATTTGCCACCAGGGCATCAAAAGTGGGACAAGTACAATGGGGGGAGTTTACAAAACAAGGCGTCCTCAATAGGGAGGAGGCAATAACAATATATAAAAATAAAATAAAATATAACAAAAAATAAAATTATAACAAAATAGGCAATAGAGAGGAGGCGCCTTGGGGTTCGCACCCCCCCCCCCCGAAAAAAGTGTGCAACCCTTCTCCTCAGGAGCACAGAGATGGGGTGCTCCCTCGTTCCTTCCTCTTTTCCACCTACAGACTTATGTAAAGAGAAGGCCCATTCACACGGGCCATTCTCGCCACTTTCACCCACCTTTCATAAAAACGACTGGGGTGGAGCACCTCTCTCTCCATCCTGATCCTTCTTCCGAAATGATATCGGAAGAAACGGACCAGTTGTTGGCCAGAGAGAAAGGTGCCTGACCTCAGTCCTTTCAGACGCGTCCACCATACAACTTCTTTCACCATGGCTATTACGCACAGAAACACCGCCTCTCCTTCATCTTTGAAGGGGGGAGGCGGCTTAATCATTACAATGGACTCGGTGGTCAACCGGATCGGTCCCACCCTTGACAGCAGTTGTTCGACATAGCCCCACAGATCGGCTACACCCGAGCAGTGTACCAATGCGCGTGCAACGGTTTCCTCGTCGCACACGCATCTGGGACAGATCTTTTTGGTGGGGCCCCTACCCGGGCGCCCGTGTCTGTAGAGCTTTTCTCGAACGGGTAGAGCCCCTCGGTAGCACTGCCAGGCCAGGGACTTCTGGAAGTTGTCCATAGGTCCCGGGCTGAATGTCCTACCGAACAGACTGGCCAGTTCGTCCTCCTCCATGTCTAGGGCTTCTCCGAGGGCGTCGTCGCACCTGCTGCGTACCAGCCCTCTATAGAATGTTGCGGTGGAGTCTCCACTGATAACCGGATTCGCCTGCCAGAGGGCGGTGAGCGCCTGGGTACACTCAGTGTGCCAGGCGCCCAGTTTTCTCGGTCTTTGCTTGACCCAGGATTGCAGCTCGGTGAGTGAGACGAGTCTGGGAAAGGTTCGTCTCACAAACGAGGCCCACACCGGTTGACCGGTGAGGAATACGTAGAGGTGCCGTAGCCTTAATGCGTGTTTACGCATCATCAACCACGGCATCCCCAGCCCTCCTTTCGAAGGGTGTTGACAGCAGATGGATCTCCTCACCAAGGGAGCCCGCCTCTTCCAAAGGAATTGGAAGAGCGCGCGCTCCATCTTGGCGAGGGTTTCCCTTGGGCAGGGCACTACGGTCAGGCGGTAGTAGATGACGGACGCGATATAGGTGTTCGCCACCTCCGCCCGACCTTTCAGGGATAGTTTGCAACTGGCCCACTTCTAGGTTAGTGCAAATACCCTGTTCGTAACCTCCGCCCAGTTTTTCTCCACCTGGAGGTCCGGTCCGTACCAGACCCCGAGCAACTTCACCGGGCCCTCCGTCCAGCGTCCGACGACGCCATCGGAGGGCATCGGTCTGCCCCTCCACGTGCCGAGTTGCAAACCGATTGACTTGTCCCGGTTCAGCTTATGCCTGTGAACCTTTCGTACTCCTCCAGTAAGGTGCCGACCGCCCCGATTTCGGAGGCCGTCGACACCATTACTGTCACGTCATCGGCGTAGGCCGACACCGCTTTCCGCAATCCCGGTTCCAAAGGGATGCCCTGCAACAACTCCAACTTCCGCAGTAGTGGCTCGAGAGTCAACACATACAGAAGGGAGGAGAGAGGGCACCCTTGTCGGATGGACCGCGCGATTTTGAACGGCTCCGAGAGGTAGCCGTTCACCTTGACCCTAGAACAGATGCGGCTACTGTGCATAGCAGTGATCCAGCCCCTGAAAACGGGTCCGAAGCCTGCCGCCGCTAGCACCGCATCCAGGTAACCATGGTCGACCCTATCGAACGCCTTAGATTGATCCAAGTTGATCAGAGCCCCACCAAAGCCGGGTTCGTTCCCAACCCTCTCTATGATGTATCGCATGAGGTGGAGGTTGTCATGGATGGACCTGGACGGGATAGCGCATGTCTGCGCATCTCCCACCAGGTTGCCCACGACAAGCGCCAACCTCTTTGCTAGCACCTTGGCCAAAATCTGTAACTCTGTATTTAGCAGAGTTATGGGCCTGAAGTTACTTATTTCGTCCCCCTTGTCCTCGTCCTTCCTCACTAGCGTGACTACGCCCTTGGACACAGTACAGGGAATTCTCCCGTTCTGTTGCCAGTTGCAGTAGACCGCCTCGAGGAGATCGGGGAACAAGTCCTGCATAGCTAGATATAATTCGCTTGGAAGACCATCGAGACCCGGGGATTTGCGTTTGCCGCATTGGCTCAGCACGTCCTCTATCTCAGCGGCCGAAATCGGCTCCTCGCAGGAACTTCGCCTCCCTGTCCGAGAGACGCGGCAGGCCGTCGAGGTATGGACCGAAGTCCACATTCCCAACCGGCTCCCCGCCCCTCCTGAACAGTCGGGCAAAGTGCCTTTGAAAGGCCTCACACATCTGCTTAGGCTCAAGAATCGCCCGTCCATCCTGGTCTCGCAAAGACCGAATGGTGGATTTAGTTCCACTCTTGGCCTCTGTCACGCGGGCCCAGCTAACAGCTTTGGTCCCCTCGTTCCCTAGAGCACGTATTTTACTTCGGACAACGCAGCCTTCGAGCTTGGCGTCGAAAAACTGGCTCAAAGTCGTTCTCGACGCTAGCACTCTGGCCACGTCGCCGCTTCTAATTGCCTCTTCTACTCTATCTATTAGCTCCCTTTCCTTCCTATTCCTATCCGCAGCTAGAACCTTACTAAATTCTATCGAGACTACTCTAATCTCTCTCTTTAGAGATACCCACCACCTGCTGTTGACGATCGCTCCAGTCAACCGTTCCTTAACTAACGTACTCATCCGATCCCTGTAATCTCTACTTGCCGGCAAGGACAAGTTGAGCTTCCAGTAACCGGGGCCCTGTCTATGCGTTCTATCAAGGTTGACCATGCAGGTCACCAACTTGTGGTCTGAATAGCCAACCATGAGCATTTCTGGACAACTTAAAAAGTCCCTGTCCTTATTTCTAACTAAAAATCTGTCTAGGTACGACCTAGATGATCCGCTGCGATTTGACCAAGACCAGGTTGGCACAGCGGAAAATCTAGTCGAAATCTATCGGCCAGGTCAAATCGGCCGAGTAACCCCTTGAGGCTGTTGCAACCCTCTCTATCGGGACATGCCCCTGCATAGTCCCAACGTGCATCCAGGATACCATTCCAGTCCCCCACTAAAAGCAGGGAACGGGACGTCCCTAGAAAAGACACCAGACGCTGAAAAAAGTCGGGCCGCTCTGTCCCAAAAGGGGCATATGCGGCTACCAGCCTAAAGGCTCCACCTTCACCACTGCCAAGGTCCAGCACCACCAGTCGACCCCCTGGGTCCAAGTGAACTATCTGTGTGGCAAGACCCAGATGTTTTTGCAGCAGAACGACAACTCCACCCCCACCTCCGGGCTGACAGAGAGATGCGTGCATCTCAAAGTCGTCAAAGGTGGGGGCTAGCTGTCGCATGCTGCTGATCCGGGCCTCGCAGATAACCATCACATTTATAGATCGTGACCTGAGGTCATTTAGAAGCATTGCTTGCTTCCAAGATGAGCCCAGGCCACGCGCATTTAGACACCCTATTCTTAGCACAGCCATGTTGGTGGTAAGGAGAAAAGGCACTTACCTCTCTGCGTCCCGGGAAACGGGCCGCTCAATTTCCATGCTGGTTGGGGATGGGTTGTTGGGTGGGGTGGTGGTTTGTGGAAGTGAAGGGGCATCAGTGTGTTGTGGGGTTGGGGCGTTTGTGGTTGAGTGGGTGTCTGGGTGTGTGTGTGTGTGGGGGGGGGGGGGGGCACGTCCTCCGTGAAATTTGTTTTCAGTGTTTTATAAAAGTTCATTGGGACTTTAATCATTTTTAAATGTGGTAGTCCCACAGCAGTTATAAAGTTAGGCCCTTCAGTTTGGACCGAAGGGTTTGATGCAATTGTGTTCATTAGTTCTTTGTTGTCTGTGTTCATGTATGTATATTGTAAAGTCTTTTTTTGTGTAGCAGTTAGTGTTGTGTGACGGGGAGGGGTGGTTTGTGTGTAGTTTGTGTTCTCTTGGGGAGGGTTAATGTAAACAAGTGTGTCTGTGGTGCGTCTCCTCTTCTTTCTTTTTACTGTTTGGAAGGGATCTTTTTCGTCTTGCGACGAAAGGGATATTTTTCGTCTTGCGACGTCTTCCTTGTTGGGTGGGAGGGGTATGTTTTCTGGTAGTGTTTGCGGTGTGTGTGTCTTTGTATTTGTTTTGGGTGGGGAGGGGTTGGGTGGGACAGTATTCTGTGTTGTTTTTGCACGTGTTTGTTGTTGTTGTGGTGGTGGTGGTGGTGGTGGTGGTGGTGTTGGTTTTTGTTGTTGTTGTTGTTGTGGTTGTTTTTGTTGTTGTTGTTGGGGTGGTGTTGGTGTTGGTAGCAGTGTTTTTTTCTGTGTGAGCTGGTAACAGGCAGCCCTCAGGTGACCTCTATTGCCACAGAGGTAACAGGAGGGACGCCTACCCTCCACAATAATGTTGAGGTGGGTACGGTCATCCAGCATGACGCGCTCAGGGATTTGGGCGATACGTTCTGGCCTTATTTGGGTCAGAACTTCGATACTCGTTCCACTGAACGCGTCGCCGGATGCCTTCCCTATTGAAATGAGGTTGTCCTCGTCTAAATTGAGGAAACCGGTTAGTAACCACCGGTAGTTTATGTGGGGTGATGGTGGTTATCCATATTCTCTGGGGTTTGTTACCCATGTAGGTGGAGAAGAAGGTGTAGTGTGTGGAACGAATTGACGACACAGAGTATTTTTTCGCCGCCAATTCGTCTTTCATCAATATGGATAAACTCCCATAGAGTTTATCCTTTTGTATGAAAGTGATGTCTTTCATCGCTTCTTTCAGTACTAACTGAATTTCAGCTTGAGATGGTTGTGCTGGTTTTTTTGTTTTATTTAAAATTGTACGGAATACGACAGTTCGTAATTCCGTCTCTTTTTTTAGTTCTGGAAGTGAATTTATAGAAAACGAACCGTTTTCGCCAAAAGATACGTATTTTTTGGCTTTTTCCAGCATTTCTTTTGCTTTTGAAATATCTTCAAGCACATAAGTGACTGATAATTTAGCCGTTTGTGCAAAATATATTTTGTTTTCGTTGTTGGTGTTTGTATTGTTTTGTTTCTCGTCGTTTGAGTTGTTTTCATCTTTGTTGTTGTTGTCTTTCTCGTTTGGTGTGTGGATACTTGGGACGTTTGTGTTGTTGTTTTTGTTGTCTTTATTGTTGCTGTTGTTGTCGTTGTTGTTGTTGTTGTTGTTATTTTCAGTTTTTTTTGTATAGTTGTGGCTACATCAAGTTGTCGGTGAACAGGTGAAGACAATTCTTCCTCTGGCTGACCTCTGCCTTTGGCATCTGCTGCTGTGACAGTGGCAGGGGTAGCTGTGAGTATGACTTCCCTTTTCTTTCTTTGATTGTTGGTGAAGATGCTTCAGCCATTTTTCTCAAAATAGGATTTTTCGAAATTTTTCGAAAGGTAAAATGTTTACAACACTATTTCGCCTAAAGGCGTAGAATATTTTGAGAGACTGACCAGATCAAAATTTGACCTGGCAGACCCTCTACAAAATGGTACAAAAATGAAAGTTTACAGTTCACAATTTCCAGATAAATTTAAACGAAACTTACCGAGCGAGCTCAGCACATGTGTCCATCGTAAAGAGATAGGTATAGATAGATAGATATGTTTCTTTTATTTGCCACCAGGGCATCAAAAGTGGGACAAGTACAATGGGGGGAGTTTACAAAACAAGGCGACCTCAATAGGGAGGAGGCAATAACAATATATAAAAATAAAATAAAATATAACAAAAAATAAAATTTATAACAAAGTCCTCAATAGAGAGGAGGCGCCTTGGGGGGGGGGGGTCGCACACCCCCCCGAAAAAAAGTGTGCAACCCTTTTCCTCGGGAGCACAGAGAGGGGGTGCTCCCTTGGTCTTTCATCTTCCTCACCTATAGTCTGATGTAGAGTGAAGGCCCATTCACACGGGCCATTCTCGCCACTTTCACCCACCTTTCATAAAAACGACTGGGGTGCAGCACCTCTCTCTCCATCCTGATCCTTCTTCCGAAATGATATCGGAAGAAACGGACCAGTTGTTGGCCAGAGAGAAAGGTGTCTGACTTCAGTCCTTTCAGACGATTCCACCATACAACCTCTTTCGCCATGGCTATTACGCACAGAAACACCGCCTCTTCTTCGTTTTTGAAGAGGGGAGGCGGCTTGATCGTTACAATAGACTCGGTGGTCAACCGGATCGGGCCCACCCTTGACAGCAGTTGTTCGACATAGCCCCACAGATCGGCAATGCCCGAGCAGTGTACCAATGCGTGTGCAACGGTTTCCTCGTCGCACACGCATCTGGGACAGATCTTTTTCGAGGGGTCCCTACCCGGGCGCCCGTGTCTAGGTAGATAGATAGATAGATAGATAGGTAGGTAGGTATGTAGATAGATAGATAGATAGATAGATAGATAGATAGATAGATGGATAGATATATTTCTTTATTTGCCACAAGGGCGCACAAGAATAAATAGATAGATAGGGGTATATATATATATACATGTAAAAGGTAAATAGAAATAACAACACAACTCATATATATATATGTATGTGTGTGTGTGTGTGTGTGTGTGTGTGTAACGAATGAATTGTGGTAAGGAACCAGATGGACCATAACGCACCAGAGTACTCAATACTTAGGGTAGTTGAGTGGGTAATAGGAAAAAGTATGACCCCTACGGCAGAGCTCAAGCCTTTTCGACGGCTATTTCTGGACTAAATTTCTAGCCTAGTAAATAAATAGCCGAACTTGTCAAGGGGTACTTCCTACGATAGATACCGCGACAATCAGGACTTCGACACCAAGGAGATATTCGGATACAATACCTACAAATCTCCCCCTCCGAACCCTATGCACTCACACTTCGAGAACGACCTTTTCCACCTGGTCAAGAGCATTAAATTCAAACCCAGGCATAACAGATTCCTACAACAACTCCGTAGCAAAATAACAGAGTATGAAAACACCAACGACATCATGGTGCACTCGGACAAAACTGGAAACCTCTACTTCGTCAACCCTGATAGATACCACACACTGATCAGGAGCAGCCTAAACTCCACCTATAAAAAGGCTAACCATTCAATTATCGAGGACATAAATCGAGATGTACAACAAATTACCTCCAGCCTCGGGGTCGCTGACCGCACTGAACCCCTAAACCCACGGACTCCCTACTTCACACTGAAGGACCACAATTCCGACTTCGACCGCAAACCATCCATCAGGCTTATAAACCCAACGAAGTCGGACATAGGGAGAATCAGTAAAAAGATTCTAGACCGCGTTATACCAAAAGTTAAGCAAAACGCGAGACTTAGCCTATGGGTCAGCACCCAGGAAGTAATCTCATGGTTCAGGAATATGGAGGACAAACGAGACACAAAATTCACCCAGTTCGACGTAGAGAGTTACTATGCTTCTATTACCTTACCACTCCTTACGGCCGCCATGGATTAGCCGAAACACTCACACCCATCACTGGCCAGGAAATAAATATCATTCTCCACGCCAGGAAGACAGTCCTACTTTTCGACAACTCCAAGTGGATAAAGAGAGCTCCCGACTCCCCCTTCGACGTCAATATGGCCGCGACGGATTCGGCCGAGGTTACAGATCTTATAGGATTATTCCTATTATTTAAACTCACCGAAATGTTTCCTCCATTCGGCGGTGGATTGTACCGAGATGATGGGCTCCTCACCCTCAAAGGGTACAACCCCAGTAGTACAGATTGGGTCCGTAAACAACTAATCAACTTCTTACGGGACTGGGGAGTTAAAATCACCCTACAAACGTCTCCCTAACCCGAGTCAACTTCCTGGACGTTACCCTTAACCTCGAAAATGATATTTACTACACATACAGGAAACTAAACGACAACCTGCACTACATCCACCGCCGCTCTAATCATCCTAGAAACATCACCAATAACCTGGTTAAAAACATCTCCCTCCGCATATCTCGTTTGTCAGCTAATGAGCAGATATTCGACGAGCATGCGCCTCATTACAACTAGGCCCTCAAGTGAAGTGGCTTCCGGGAGGAAATATCCTTTTATCCATCTTCTCTTAGCAGAACCAGCAGGCTACATCGCTGCTCACGCAACGTAACATGGTTCAATCCTCCCCACAATGCCGAGGTGGCAACACCTATCGGGAAAATCTTCTTTAGGCTCCTCGAAAAACACTTCCCACTACATAATCTACAACATAATCAACAAAAATACCATCAAACTCTCCTACAGCACCACACCTAACTTCGCACAAAACATCGTCTCCTCAAACAACAAAAATCTCAACCCCTATGGAAGAAACAACCTAGACATCAGTGGAGAGCCGACCAGGAGGTGTAATTGCCCTGATAGATCTACGTGTCCCCTCAACAACAAATGTCGAGAACGTAACGTGATCTACCAGTGCAACGTGAGGACGGACACCTCCAACAAAGCTTATATAGGATTAACCGCTTGTGACTTTAAGACCCGGCTCTACCAACATACTTTCCGAAACCCGGTCCGGCGACATGCCACTACACTTTCGGGCCACATCTGGGACCTCAAAGATAATAATATAACCTACAATCTCACTTGGAGCTTACTGTCCACAGCTAACTCTTACACGGGAGGACGCCGTCCGTGTAACTTATGTTCGGAGGAAACATTACAAATGCTGTTTTCGAAGGACCAACTCCTAAACAAGAAAAACGAACTGTTAACCGCATGCAAAGACAGATTGCGTAGGACTGACCTCGCCCTCAAACCCCATAATGAGCAGGGTGGGTAGACAAGGGCTGATACCCCCACTTACCGAATAAGTTAGATAGGTAGATGTACCTCTTTTCTTTTCCTCTATGTTTTCTTCTTCCCCCTGTCTCATCATATCACTTCCTTCCACCCCTGATCTTCTTCCTCGTCTGTTTTCCCCTTTCGCCTACCCCGATACAGCCCATCGGACCTCTGTAGCCTCAGTACCCCCACCCTTGTAATTTTAAGATAGAATTGGCCGAATACGCTTTACTAATCATTTATAGCAGATGTGTTAGACCCCTGTAATTTTGTATCATTTTTGTTACTACTCCAATTCTACAATTTCAAAATTTCTTATTTAGTATTTTCTATTCTCAACTTATTAACTTGTAATTGTAAGATAGCATTGGCGGAATGCGCTTTACTAACTATTTATAGCAGCTGTGTTAGACCCCTGAAAAGTTTGCATTATATTTTTTACCAGTAATGCACTGGGTAATTGCTGGCCTTGTGCCAAAAGTAGAAACAATTATATTTTTTCACTACCCACTTCTACAATTTCTTATTTAGTATTTTCCATTCTCAACTTATTAACCTTTTCTAGCCTTGGCCGTACAAGCAACACCTACTAATTAGAGCAGCTGTTTCTAGACTCTACTGTTTTTGTCTATTTTTTTTTTTATTTCTCACTATCTAATTTTATATATATTCTTCTTTTATATTTCTTTCTATCATTTTTTATTGTCTCCTACTCTCATATGACTTACCTAGTCTATAACCTCCCTCTTCCATTTTCTCTACAACAATTTTTCGACTTCTCATACACTATCCTTAGAATCTGCTGTATAGATTTCACTTTCAACGCTTGACCGGCTCCACTCATTCCCTCATTGTTCTACAGGCAAGTTCAGCCACCCCTACCTCCCACCAAATACTATGATAGACTTATTTGTGTTTACATCATATTTTGACCAATCCTCTCGACAACTACAATCTTCCCATATAAGAAAGTACCCCTTGACAAGTTCGGCTATCTATTTACCGTGCTAAAAATTCTAATTTAGTCCAGAAATAGCCGTCGAAACGGCTTGAGCTCTGCCGTCGGGGTCATACTTTTTCCTATATATATATATATGTGTGTGTGTGTGTGTATACATCAATAAGGCACTCTATCTCATCCACAGTGACATGCTCCATTCTGGCCTGTTCACGCACTCCTTGCATATGTATCTTTTCAGTGGTATGTGCATATTCTCCGCGCACTCCATTGCGCAACACCCCCATGTATTTTTCCATGTACAAACCAATGTGTATCTTCGTATACTTTTCTTATATAATTCAGATGTATGTATTTTTTAAATATATCCTCCATACCCTTCACATTAATACCATGAACTCGCCATATGTAGCATTGCTTGAGGTGTCTAGACGTGGATTAATCCACGTCGGCAACATAATATCAACTCTGTCAGCACGTACACACCAAGGTACATTTTTGCATGAACAGCCCAATGTGTATCTTTATATGCTTTTCTTACATATATCTTTTGCATATTTATTTTTATGTGTGTGTAGATGTGTGTATATACATATATACATATGTGTAAGAATATATGTGCGAGTCTGTGTGTGTGTGTGTGCACACGTGTAGTGGAAAACAATATATATGGGTATGTATGTGTGTATATATTTATATATATATATGTGTGTGTATATATGTGTGTGTGTATGTATTTGTATACATGTGTGTAGACGTATGTGTGTATACGTGTGTGTGAGCGTGTGGGTGGGTGTGTATATATATATGTATGTGTATGTTTGTATCTATGCATATATATGTGCAGATGTGCATGTGTGTGTATGTAAATGTATGTATGTATATATATATATGTGCGTGTAAGTGTATGTATATGTACGGATGCGTACGTCTGTGTGTGCATGTATATATACGGGTGCGTCTATGTGTGTGTGTCTATGTATATACGTGCGTATATACACGCGCGTGTGTGAGTGCCTCTCTGTGTGCATGTATGCGTAAATTTGTGTGACTATTTATGTGTGTGTACACATGGATATGTGTGTATGCTTCTGAGCGTGTGTGAACGTAAGCACACAAGCTACTCTGTATGTATCTGAAAGTATATGTGTGTGTGTGTGTGTGTGTGTTCGAGTGGGCGTGTGAGTTGACAAACAGCAGTAATTTTGCCGACGGGACAGTGGGTGACAGCTCACGCCCTGACGGACAGCGGGCTGCTACCAGTGGTCAGAATAATGATGACGTCACTTACCAGTGACCAACCCAAGGACGCGCCAAGCGGATGAAGGTGGACGATATAGGCATGTAGGGCCAGAAACCCCAGAAGGAGGATATGATCCGGCGGACTTGTAGTGGTCCCTGCAGGATGCCTTGCGGTAGAAGTTGGTGTGGATCCCTCCCTGTTCCGTGATGTTGATTCGGAAGTTGAAGAGGGCAAGTGACCCGTCGTCGCTGGGGTGTTCAACACTGAAATCAATGTTCTCGTCCGTGTTGTTGAACGTCTCATAGATTCTGTTCGCCATCTCCTGGGAAGATGTGAGGATGAGGATATCGTCCACGTACCTTGAGGAAAAGGCGACGGCGTTGGGGCGGCAGGTGTTGAGTGCCTTGTGCTCGAGGCTGTCCATGTATGAGATCGCTAGCACGCCCGACAGGCTTGAGCCCATGGGCAGTCCCGAGGTTTGTTGGTATGTTTGGTCGAGAAATCCCAAGTATGTGTTGTCAACGACGATGGATAGGAGTTGGTGGATGTCAGTGGTGGTGAGCCCGAAGCAGTATAGGTCGGTAGATTGGATGCGTTCCATCAGTAAGGAAGTGCCGGGAGTGCCGGGACCGAGGTGTAAAGAGCGACTACATCAAGGCTGAAGGCATATCTGTTAGCCTTTCTGATGTCGGGATCCATTTGATGCAGGCACTCCAACACCTCCTCGGAGCTGTTTACGTGTCCTGGCAAGGTGTCTAGGATGGGTTTGAGTATTCTGGCTAGGAGCCATGAAATTTTGTAGAGCGGTCCTTCCACGCTCGATCCAATGGGTTTGATCTTCAGGTCAGCTCCCTGTTTGTGAGTTTTCACGAGGTGGTAGAAGGCGGGTAGTCTGCTGTTCCTCATGAGGAGGTTGTATCTCAGCTTCTTCGGGAGCTTCCGCTGGTCGCAGATGTTGGTCCAGGCGGCGTTGATGTGCTCCTCTAACTGCCGCCCCAACGCCGTCGCCTTTTCCTCAAGGTACGTGGACGATATCCTCATCCTCACATCTTCCCAGGAGATGGCGAACAGAATCTATGAGACGTTCAACAACACGGACGAGAACATTGATTTCAGTGTTGAACACCCCAGCGACGACGGGTCACTTTCCCTCCTCGACTTCCGAATCAACATCACGGAACAGGGAGGGATCCACACCAACTTCTACCGCAAGGCAGCCTGCAGGGACCTGTTCGTCCACTACAAGTCCGCCCTCCCTAACAGTGCTAAAAGAGGGTACATCACGAACGAGATCACGCGAATTGAAAACAGATGCAG
>OZ024740.1:438053662-438071162 GCA_964016885.1 Eledone cirrhosa | reverse complement strand
GCAGTAGATATAATGTTCTAATTGTAAAGGCTCCAATAGTTCCCTATATTCCTGCTATGTATAATCGGTCTATGTCATATGTTTAGTGGTGTAATTCTATATACAGTCGTTATTTTTCTACTAAGTCTTACTAATTCACTTAATGTCCAATTATTTCCATCCAACAATATTATAACTATGATATATTACAGAGACAACATGAGTAACGAGGCTTATTAGATTATATATTTCTTTTTTTACTTAGCTCAGTTTTAAATGTTAATCTAATACAAATATGAAGAGAATTAATATGTCTGGTATATCTTTAGTTGTACGGAGACTGAATTAATGTAACACTTAGTTTGTTTACGCGAGAACTGTGTTTGTCTTGTTCTTCATTAGTTTCTTTCTCCGTGAACTCATTTGCTCTCGCTTGTCCTTAGTTTCCTGACATGTTGTATTGGAAAATAGCTTTCTATGGACATTTCTAATTCAATAATTATATGAAACACTATCAAGTAATTCAGTGTATTACTTACTCAGCCATCGACCTTCTCATAATTCTTTTATCTTTATTTATTTATTTGTTTGTTTATTTTATTTTATTTTTTATTATATATATTGCTTCCTTGATTGATTCCTTTGTATTAAATAGTTATTGGAGAATAGATTTCGTAGCTGTCGATTCACAGTCTGTTGAGTCACAGTCTGTCGAGTCACAGTCTGTCGAGTCACAGTTTGTCGAGTCACAGTCTGTCGAGTCACAGTCTGTCGAGTCACAGTCTGTCGAGTCACAGTTTGTCGAGTCACAGTCTGTCGAGTCACAGTCTGTCGAGTCACAGTCTGTCGAGTCACAGTCTGTCGAGTCACAGTCTGTCGAGTCACAGTCTGTCGAGTCACAGTCTGTCGAGTCAGTCTGTCGAGTCACAGTTTGTCGAGTCACAGTCTGTCTAGTCACAGTCTGTCGAGTCACAGTTTGTCGAGTCACAGTCTGTCGAGTCACAGTCTGTCGAGTCACAGTCTGTCGAGTCACAGTCTGTCGAGTCACAGTTTGTCGAGTCACAGTCTGTCGAGTCACAGTCTGTCTAGTCACAGTCTGTCGAGTCACAGTCTGTCGAGTCACAGTCTGTCGAGTCACAGTCTGTCGAGTCACAGTCTGTCGAGTCACAGTCTGTCGAGTCACAGTCTGTCGAGTCAGTCTCTCGAGTCACAGTCTGTCAAGTCACAGTCTCTCGATTCACAGTATGTCGAGTCACAGTCTGTCGAGTCACAGTCGGTGGAGTCCCAGTCTGTCGAGTCAAAGTCTGTGGAATCCCAGTCTGTGAAGTCACAGTCTCTCGAGACACAGTCTGTGGAGTCACAGTCCGCCAGTCACAGTCTGGGAGTCACAGTCTTTCGGGTCACAGTCTGTCGCGTCACAGTCTCTCGAGTCACTTTCTGTCGGGTCACAGTCTGTGGAGTCACAGTCTTTCGGTTCACAGTCTGTCGTGTCACAGTCTGTGGAGTCACAGTCTGTCTAGTCACGTCTGTGGAGTCACAGTCTCTCGAGTGACAGTTCTGTGGAGTCACAGTCTGTCGAGTCACAGTCTGTCGAGTCACAGTATGTCGCGTCACAGTCTGTCGAGTTAAAGTATGTGGAGTCACAGTCTGTGGAGTCATGGTCTGTGCAGTCACAGTCTGTGGAGTCACAGTCAGTGGAGTCACAGTCTGTCTAGTCACGGTCTGTGGATTCACAGTCAGTGGAGTCACAGTCTGTCTAGTCACAGTCTGTGGAGTCACAGTCTGTCTAGTCACAGTCTGTGGAGTCACAGTCAGTGGAGTCACAGTCTGTCTAGTCGCAGTCTGTGGAGTCACAGTCAGTGGAGTCCCAGTCTGTCGAGTCACAGTCTGTGGAGTCACAGTCTGTCGAGTCACAGTCTGTGGAGTCACTGTCTGTCGAGTCACTGTCTGTCGAGTCACAGTCTGTCGAGTCACAGTCTGTGACGTCATAGTCTGACATGTTAAGTGTATATAGTAGAATTCTGGGAGTCAAAGAAATATATCTGCGGTATATATTTCCAGACGTTTAAATTCCTATTTCAGCTACCATCGAGGACAGCTTTTTAATCCGGCTACAATTGATAACATAAAATACCAGTCAAGTACTGTAATACATGATATACAGCATATACAATGATATGATATCAACTGTAATACATGATATACAACATATACACTGATATGATATTAACTGTAATATATGATATACAATATATACACTGATATGATATCATCTGTAATACATGATATACACTGATATGATATCAACTGTAATACATGATATACACTGATATGATATCAACTGTAATACATGATATTCACTGATATGGTATGAACTGTAATACATGATATACTCTGATATGACATCATCTGTAATTCATGATATACAACATATAAACACTGATACGATAATCCTATTCTCCATATATTTTATCATGTTTCGCTGTGACTAGTCTTCTCTCTACCTCTACCTACCTATTTCGTTACTATCTACACTTCCCCTCTTTCTTCCTCTCCCCTTCTCCCTCGTTACTATCTACACTTCCCCCTCTTTCTTCCTCTCCCCTTCTCCCTCGTTACTATCTACACTTCCCCCTCTTTCTTCCTCTCCCCTTCCCTCTCTTTCTTCCTCTCCCCTTCCCCCTCTTTCTTCCTCTCCCCTTCTCCCTGTGGTCTTGGATTTTCTTACCTTAAGTTGCTCGCACATTCCTCGGTTTGTTTGTTTTTTCTCTGTTTTGTCCGTTCTTCCCTTTTCCCTTCTATTTTGCTTCTCTCCCTCCATCCTCCGTTTTCCCAATAACTTATCCAGTTATTGAACGCTCTGAGGGTAGATATCTTGTCTTTAAAGCGTTGAAATATACGAGACCCCCAGTAGACAACTGATGACGACCCCCCCCCCCCCCCCCGTTCTTGCTTTCTTCCTATTTTCATTCCATTTTTAAGCCTAACTTAACTAACAATTACACAGCCATGCTATTCTCCATATATATATATATATATATATATATTAGAGAGTGAGGTTTTTTTACAAAATGAAAAATAACCGAGGTGTCCTACACGAGTGAAAGTATAAAGAAAAAAAGATGAAATCGAAAATGCAACTGGAGTCTTATTTTTTTTAAAATATATATATTTATTTGGTTCCTTTACCGGTTTCGCAATTCTTCTGCTTTTCAAAAGTAGAGTTGAGATGGAGGGTCTGTGGTTTTTCTCACATCTATCTATCTATCTATCTATCTATCTTGCGGAAAGCGGTGTCAGCCTACGCCGATGATGTGACAGTAATGGTGTCGACGGCCTCCGAAATCGAGGCGGTCGGCACATTACTGGAGGAGTACGAAAAGTTCACAGGGGCTAAGCTGAACCGGGACAAGTCGATCGGTTTGCAACTCGGCACGTGGAGGGGCAGACCGATGCCCTCCGATGGCGTCGTCGGACGCTGGACGGAGGGCCCGGTGAAGTTGCTCGGGGTCTGGTTCGGACCGGACCTCCAGGTGGAGAAAAACTGGGCGGAGGTTACGAACAGGGTGTTTGCACTGACCCAGAAGTGGGCCAGTTGCAAACTATCCCTGAAAGGTCGGGCGGAGGTGGCGAACACTTATATAGCGTCCGTCATCTACTACCGCCTGACCGTAGTGCCCTGCCCAAGGGAAACCCTCACCAAGATGGAGCGCGCGCTCTTCCAATTCCTTTGGAAGAGGCGGGCTCCTATGGTGAGGAGATCCATCTGCTGTCAACACCCTTCGAAAGGAGGGCTGGGGATGCCGTGGCTAATGATGCGTAAACACGCATTAAGGCTACGGCACCTCTACGTATTCCTCACCGGACAACCGGTGTGGGCCTCGTTTGTGAGACGAACCTTTCCCAGACTCGTCTCACTCACCGAGCTGCAATCCTGGGTCAAGCAAAGACCGAGAAAACTGGGCGCCTGGCACACTGAGTGTGCCCAGGCGCTCACCGCCCTCTGGCAGGCGGATCCGGTTATCAGTGGAGACTCCACCGCAACATTCTATAGAGGGCTGGTACGCAGCAGGTGCGACGACGCCCTCGGAGAAGCCCTAGACATGGAGGAGGACGAACTGGCCAGCCTGTTCGGTAGGACATTCAGCCCGGGACCTATGGACAACTTCCAGAAGTCCCTGGCCTGGCAGTGCTACCGAGGGGCTTTACCCGTTCGAGAAAGGCTCTACAGACACGGGCGCCCGGGTAGGGACCCCGCCAAAAAGATCTGTCCCAGATGCGTGTGCGACGAGGAAACCGTTGCACACGCATTGGTACACTGCTCGGGCGTAGCCGATCTGTGGGGCTATGTCGAACAACTGCTGTCAAGGGTGGGACCGATCCGGTTGACCACCGAGTCTATTGTAATGATCAAGCCGCCTCCCCCCTTCAAAAATGAAGCAGAGGCGGTGTTTCTGTGCGTAATAGCCATGGCGAAAGAGGTTGTATGGTGGACGCGTCTGAAAGGACTGAGGTCAGGCACCTTTCTCTCTGGCCAACAACTGGTCCGCTTCTTCCGATATCATTTCGGAAGAAGGATCAGGATGGAGAGAGAGGTGCTGCACCCCAGTCGTTTTTATGAAAGGTGGGTGAAAGTGGCGAGAATGGCCCGTGTGAATGGGCCTTCTCTTTACATAAGCCTGTAGGTGGAAAAGAGGAAGGAACGAGGGAGCACCCCCTCTCTGTGCTCCTGAGGAAAAGGGTTGCACACTTTTTTCGGGGGTGTGTGCGACCCCCCAAGGCGCCTCCTCTCTATTGAGGATTTTGTTAAAAATTTTACTTTTTGTTATATCTTATTTTATTTTTATATTTTGTTATTGCCTCCTCCTTATTGAGGACGCCTTTTTGTGTAAACTCCCCCCTTTGTACTTGTCCCACTTTTGATGCCCTAGTGGCAAATAAAAGAAACTTATCTATCTATCTATCTATCTATCTATCTATCTAGATAGATAGATAGATAGATAGATAGATAGATAGATAGATAGATAGATAGATATCTCTTTCTCTCTCTCTCTCTCTCTCTCTCTCTCTCTCTCTCTCTCTCTCTCTCTCGATATATATATATATATATATATACCCGGATGGGAATCTTCCTCTTTTCTTGAGAAAGAACACATGACCAAGCTGCCAAAGTTACTCTACAGTCCTTGGCAGTGGAGTTATTAAGCAGTGCTCATGGAAAACGGAACGAAACACCTGTTGGGAAAGGGATATCCCAGTTCCATTTTAGGATACATTACTGGCTTGCATGTTACGCAACTCGAGTGTA
Source organism: Eledone cirrhosa (assembly GCA_964016885.1). Lineage (NCBI taxonomy): Eukaryota > Metazoa > Mollusca > Cephalopoda > Octopoda > Eledonidae > Eledone > Eledone cirrhosa. The sequence continues at coordinate 438,065,875 of OZ024740.1, read as the reverse complement.
GCTTTCGGGTTCCCAGAAACCAAACGAAGATATTTATATAATATCTATCGATCTGGTCCAGGTTCTTCTTTAACCTGTTTGTACTTTCGTCGTTGTAGTGGCTTTTGTGGCATCATCTCTCCGGTCGCAATTTTTACTGTGTCACACCCTTAACATATTGTTATTACTCTGAGATATAACATTGATTTATCGATATCACCTCATTGAGTGCTTTGGCAAGCTTCAGAAGATTGATTTCCAAAAGTGCTAATTGCAGCTGCAACTTCGATATTACTCACTATTATTGTTCTTTGAGTCTCATTCATTGATGTTAGTTAACTGGAAAGTTTGTTGAAATGAATATCAAGCCACTACTTGCAGCCTCAGATATTCAGGACATATCGGAGGGTTCTTGCTGTTCCCAGCAAGCATGCCTTTTGAAGCGTACCAAAAAGCGTGAAGGGGCCAATTTTCTTTAACCATCCCTGGAAACTTTTTGAGATATTACCTAATGCCACTATGACAATCGGGACCACTTTGACTTCATGGCAGTTCCAAATCCTTTTTACCTCCCACTTTAAGTCCTGGTGTCGGTTAATTTTCTCCCTCTCCTTCTCTTGCACTCTCGTGTCGAAAGGGCAGGCCACATCCACAATCAGGCACGACCTTTTTTCTTTGTCCAAAACCACCAGGTCAGGTCTATTGTGTTCCAGTTTCTTGTCCGTCTGTATCCTAAAATCCCACAGCACCTTCACCTGATCGTTTTCTATCACCGACTCTGGCTTATGCTCATACCACTTCTCAGAATTTGGTAAATTGTTTACTTTGCATGGGTGCCAGTGGATCACCCTGCCCATCACATCATGTCTCCAGCCCTTATAGTGAGTCTGGGTTAGGTGTTTACACTCGGATACAATGTGAGCCACAGTCTCCTCTCTCTCTCCACAGATCCTGCACAGTGGGCTAGCCTCCTCCTTGTAAATATGGTGTTTCAACCACTTCGTTTTTAGGGCCTGCTCTTGCGCAGTCATTAACATTCCTTCTGTAGCCTTTTTAAGGTCTCCTCTTTTCAACCAGTTCAATGTCTGTGGATGTCTGAATTCAGTTTTCTCAAAGAAGGTACTATGAAGGGATTTTTCCTGAAGGCTGCTCTTTCTCCTTGTTGTTGGATATCCCCTGGTCTATTGTCCTCTCCTTCAGTACAGTTCTGAGCATTGGCTCCTTACTATCAGTCACGTATTTGTGTAGGTTGTTTTTCTCCATCTGAACACACTCCTCTATGCTGATAAGACCTCTTCCACCTTCAGATCTCCTTAAGTAGAGTCTATCGACATCACTCCTCTTGTGGAACATGTTGTAGATAGTCAATAGCTTCCTAGTCTTCCTATCCATTTTTTTTTGTTCAGCAACATTCCATCTCAGAATTCCAGCACTGTACCTAATAATAGACACAGCTCGGGAATTTACTGCACTTATGGCATTCCTACTGTTCAGATGCGACTTTAATACGCTCCTTACTCTCCGGATGTATTCAGTTCTTATCAATTCCTTCATTTTTTTATTCTTGATGTCATCAGCCTCCAGAACACCCAAATACTTGTATCCTTCTTCAGTGTCAATTTCCTTTATCATCTCACCTGTTGGTACCTGGATTCCGTTGCTTCTCCCTGGAAGATACCTCTCTTGATCTTCACGCCTCCCAAGGATTCTCCAGCTGATGTTAACTCTGTTTTCCAGGACTTCATACTTTTGCCCAACAACTGTCTGATGTTATCTGCCACCTTGAAGATCTCTAGGCTTTTGGTGATCCATGAATGAGGCACCATGTCAAATGCCTTTTTGTAGTCTATCCATCCCATGGCAAGACCAGTGTGTCTCCTCTTGCAATTCCTCATTACCATCTTATCAATAAGTAACTGGTCCTTTGTACCACGGGACTTCTTTCGGCATCCTTTCTGTTCGTCCGGTAACAAGTTGTTTGTGTGGAGGTGATGGTAAATTTCCTCAGACATAATGCTTGTCAACAGTTTCCACATTACGGACAGACATGTGATAGGTCTATAGTTGGTAACATCATTACCCTTGATTTGGTCCTTCATTACCAGAACTGTGGTACCTTTTGTCAACCACTCTGGTACCTCACCTGACATCAAGCAGTCATTGAACATGGTTGTCAGTTTCGGGTGGAGGGATGTTATATTTTTAATCCAATACCCCTGCACACCATCTGGGTCTGGTGATTTCCAGTTGGTTATTATTATTATTATTATTATTATTATTATTATGTTCAAATCCCGCCGAGGTTAACTTTACCTTTCATCCTTACGGTGTCGATAAAATAAAGTACCAGTAATCCACTGATTATTGCTGGCCGTGTGCCAAAAGTAGAAACAATTATTATTATTAGTAGTAGTAGTAGTATTAATATTATTAGGGTCACCGTGGCTTTTTTAATGGGCTTTCTCCACGATGGCCCTCGGAAGTCTCCCCCCTATTGGGGAATTTTTCATTGTTCTTTTTTTGTTACATCCTCTGTTTTTGTTTATACGCAGAAATGCCCATTTGTACCGTCCTGTACTGTCCTTAATGTCTACTTTGTGCAAACCCTTGTGGTTAATAAAGAAAGCATTATTATTATCATTATCATTATTATTATTATTATTATTATTATTGGCAGTATCAGTAGAGCGCCGGACGCCATACTTTGACGCATGGAGTTACGGCCCTTTCCATTCTGAGTTCAAATCCCGCCAAGGTTAACTTTGCCTTTCATCCTTACGGGGTCGATAAAATAAAGTACCAGTAATGCACTGAGTAATTGCTGGCCTTGTGCCGAAAGTAGAAACAATTATTATTATTATATATATACATATATATATATATATACATATATATATATACATATATATATATATACATATATATATATATATATATATATATATATATATATATATATATATATATATATATATATATAGTATATAGTATATATAATGCTTAATTTTCATTCAACGTAATTGATAGAACAGAAGAAATATTGATAAGTTCCTATTTCACATGAAATCCCTGTTGTTGACATGTACTTCTACTTTTTGTTTTTAATGATGCTGTATTGACATACATAAGGTTATACATAACTTTTAAACATAAACCAGGCTTTTAAACAAAGTGGAAATGTTTCCTGCTTTCAAAACGATCATTACTATATAGTCAAAAGTTAAATTGTGAATGTGGAGCTGACCAACCACTGTGAACAGTGTGTATCTTGACATGCGTACTAAGCTAAATATTCAGTATCAACAATATGTGAGTTTCTCTTCAGACATTTTGCTATAGTTTTTTTCTATTTGTTCATATTTCTATGTATTTCTTCAAGCCTTTTTGTTTTAACATTTCCTTTTTCTTCCATATCATCCATTATGAAAACACGAAGTCGAATTCACTTTCTATCTACCCCCACCTCTCTCTCTCTCTCTCTCTCTCTCTCTCTCTCTCTCTCTCTCTCTCACTCACTCATTCACTCATTCACTCACTCACTCACTCACTATATATATATATTCATTTTATAATAGAAATGTCTTCTATGGGGCTAGAACTGTTTCATTCGGGAGAAACCATCAGGAAGGTCTTTCTTGGTAATGAATTACAAACGAAACAGTTCTAGTGCTGCATAAGTCATTTCTACAATGATATGAATATACCAATAGTATACTAGTTAATTGAGTACCTTCATTGATTGTGGTCGTCTCCCGATTTAGATCGGGATCCTACTTATGTATATATATGAAAAACATGGGGAGAAGAATACTGCATGGTTGCACATGGATTACATATTATAAAATTAGTCCCTCATCTGTGATTTGCCAACCATCATTGGTATTTCATCGCATTAAAAATCAGATACCTCAGGTTGGTGCGAGCAATAACTAAAATAAGCTATTGGGACAAGTGAAACGCGTAAAGCGAGTGAGACAAGTAAACAACAGAAGGAAAAGCAATATATATATATATATATATATATATATATATATATATATATATATAATATCCAAGATTCAAATATAGAGCAAATATCCAAACTATAAATTATAGACATTATCTTGAACTCTGAATTATCCATGCATTTATTATTCTTTCTCTTATATACATATATGTATTTAACTGTAACACGTAGAACTTTATTATATAAAATTGTAACCGTTATCATCTACCTAAAGTATACTGTGCCATTAATACCTAATATATATCTATATATACCTCCCTATATATTACTATATATAATTTTTAGTTAACTTCTAAATTTTTAGTTTAACTTCTAAATTTTTCGATTACGTTTACTCTGAACTAAGAATAATTAATGCATTTACACCCTGTTATATATAGGTGTATATTTAACCTTAACATGCATCAATCTATTATTTTATTATCATCTATCTCAAATATACTGGCTCATTAATATATATATATATACATAATCGTTATTTAAATATTTCTAACAATAAGTAATTCACAAGCTTTACATACCTAATACGCTCAGTATCTCCGTTAAAGATTACATTTAGGAAAATAATCAACAGTATAAATGTTCACTCCTGTTGGCCAGCTAAATCCTATAAATGTTACCCACATGAAATTCAGAAGCTTTGAAATGTTAACAAACTTATAGAATTTATAAAACTAATATATAAATAACCAGCAATAACCCGATAATACCATAAATTAAATATTTTCAAAATTAACCGTTTAACTTTCGGCAAAAATAAATCTCCTTCAGCATATTACCCCCCTTTATTCAAAAATTATAGTATCATACATCTTAATATCTCTATAACTGTTACATTAAGCAACGTTTTTCTTACTCGCACTTTCTCTGTTGAATTTATTACGTTTTCGCATTTTCTCATTATTAGGGTATAAATGTTAAATTTTTCTTGGGTTAATCACTACCTTGATTAAATCTTAACCATTTAACATCTTAGGGTATGTCATGTATCATTATATTTTGTCTGATGAGGACGTACAGGTGTACATCCGAAATATGTATAATAAAATGTAATTGATCAAAAGAACATCTATTTTATGAATATTTGTATTTTAATATATATATATAAGTTATTCCGGGTTGAGTCGGAGGTAACCACATTAAATAAGATGCTCAATACATAGCAAAGTGTAAATTTTTTAATATAGAAGAGCTTCTACAGGACTAGAACTGTTTCATTCTTGAGAAATCATCAGGAAGCTAACTGTCCAAGTAAAAATGGTGGTGTTTATATCTTTTCTGGTGGTAGGAGAGGGTGGGGAGTGGGATGGGTGGAGGTCATTGGTTGAAAGAAAGGGGAATTCATTAAAAGCTATTTCTTTAAAACTATAATTTATATTTAAATGACCAAGGCAGAAAGAATTTTATAAACAAGTTCAAATTGGGGAGCCACTCCTTATTTTTAAGTTTCTCTTAAGCTAACAATGCCTATATTTCAGGTGTCTATAAGATGGTTGGGGGCCAGTCATGGTTGGTGGGTTTAAAGAAAGGGAAATTTTTTAAAAGCTAATTCCTTAAACTCTACTTAGAGTGACAAAGGCAGAAGGAATTCTATAAACAAGTTCAAATTTGGGGTGCCTCTACTTATTGTCAAGTTTCTCTTAAGCTATATTTCCTTCCATTCCCTTTCATCTCCTACCACCAAAAAAGATATAAATACCACCATTTTTACTTGGACAGTTAGCTTCCTGATGATTTCTCACGAATGAAACAGTTCTAGTCCTGTAGAAGCTCTTCTATATTAAAACATATCTATCTATCTATCTATTTATATATATAGGAACAAGTATGACCCCGACGGCAGAGCTCAAGCCGTTTCGACGGCTAATTCTGGACTGAATTAGCCGTCGAAATGGCTTGAGCTCTGCCGTCGGGGTCATACTTGTTCCTATTGCCCACTCTACTACCCTAAGTATTGAGTACTTTGGTACGTTATGGTCCATCTGGTTCCTTACCACATTTCCTTCGTTATATATATATATATATATATATGTGTGTGTGTATCGTGGGTATGCGTGTGTGCGTGTACGTGTACGTGTACGTGTATGTGTGTGGGGGGGGATAACCTCGACCAAATAATTTCAACAAAGTGAACTGCGCTAAATGCACCCAATAAAAAATATGACAGAGTTAAATCAATCGACGAATCAAGTCTACAGCCCAAGAATATCCTTCCAACAGTCTTCCACATATTTTTCAACAAATAACTTTCCCTTGCAATGTTCTGCTCCACCTAAATCTATCGTAGATGCTTCAAACGACAGCCTAACGTCTTTATACGGGACTATACATTGTATAATGTTACCCTGGGTTCACTGTACATTGAAACAGTCATAATGCATTTTAGTAAACGCCTTTAAAAGGATGGTAGATTGACAGTGTCAGTAGAGCGTCGGACAACAACTTTTATCGCATAGAGGTATTAGTTGTACGTTCTGAGTTCAAATCCTGCGATGGTTAGCTTTGCCTTTCATCCTTATGGCGTCGATAAAATAAAGTACCAGTAACTCACTTGGGTTGATTTAATCGACTCCCTCTCCCCCATAATTGTTGACCTTGTTCCTAAATCATAAACTATTATATGTCTCTATAACCAGAACTAATTTGGAGTGAAACATTTAAAACAATACAGGCAATATCATAGAATCTAGTTACCAAATCTAGGAAGAATAAAAGAAATACAGTCTTTGAACAGTCATCTAAAAACGGGGAGCATGAATTAATGAAGGTTTGTTAAAGATGCTATATAACCATAGCTGAATAGGAAATAGGAAGACACTAAAGAAATACAAAGCCAGAAATTTATGGGGGGTGGGTAGTTGATTAAATCGACTCCAGTACTTGAGTGGTTCTCTATTTCATTGACCTTAAATGGCTGAAAAGTAAATTTCACCTCAGTAATATTTGAACTGAGAACGTTTAGAGACAGAGTACTGTTGTATTTTTGTAAGACTGCCAATCTGCTGCCCTGACACAGGAATATGATGATGTAATGAAATCCACATTACAAAAGAACGGGAAAAAAAAGAGGGAGCAGGGTTCAATAGAACAAAGCCGTAATGAAATCTCCTCTCCAACATGAAATAGCAGTGGTAATAGAAAGCAGAATACCTGTAATTGCCAGGTACTAATGAACAAACAAGTCTAGTATACAAGCAAACTGATACGATCATGGAGAAAGTGATAAATAGGAAAGTAAACAAAAATAAAATGATTTGATAAATTTCATAAAATTTGAAGACAGTTGTCAAGTTAATAAGATATATAAAAAGTGGCGCCCTAATCAAACAAACAAAAACGTGATAAGTTACCTTCATATCACAGGTGTCACCAACTAATGTACGCTACTTCGTGTGTAGTATGTGAAGATACGAATATTGAAAGCAACATAAAAAAACTTACGAAGCAATAATATGAAATACAAAATTTAATAGAAAGAGGCGAACAGCAAACAATGCAATGTTAGAAAGTTAAAATGAATTATGAAGAAGGAGAAGAAAGACTAATTCAACAAGTGAAAATAAGTCTTGGAGAATACGTAGATTTAAGGAAAGAAAGAGAACAGTTGTAAGAATATAAAATGTTTTAAGATAAACTAATGCTGACACAGTATTAAAGGACAAGATTCTATAGGTTCTAAAGAAAGTTACAGAAACATTTCGGAGAAAATTTTAGAAGAAAAACATAGAACAATAATTGAACCATGCATTGCCAGAGAAACAGATATTTAAGTAGAAGATGTTTAAAAAGCCACGAAGAAAAGGCAGCTGGAAATCGCCTGGAATAGATAAAATGGAAAATGTCTTGATACAACATCTACATGTTTTACGTTTGAATATCATAATAGATTGCCATTTCAAATAGCAAAATGGCTGACGTATGCAAAAACAAAAGAAACTAGTAACTCCATAAATTATTGGCTATCCTCTCTGCAACATCTTAACACTGATACTAAGTAAAATATATATATCAGTACCTAGACTTATATAAACTTCTCTCTAGAAGTTAGAGGGTCTTCAGAAGATCCTTGTGTTGTTATAAAGATCTGTTATGTTAAAGAAAACAATTTTAGAATACTGCCTGGATGAATTAGCAATCCAGCCATGACAAAATAGTACATTCATTATCAGGCTTAAATGATAAACAAAAAAAATATAATTGAATATGTTCAAAGTGGATTATTCGAAGAATCCGGGTGACATTTATCAGACTGTTCCAAGAATCTATCTCACTGAAAATATTTTTACACGGACTTCTACATTCAACTTTTCCTCATTCCCAACAAATAAACAAGACGGCTTCCCTGTACCCGACTAGAATGTTTTCACGAATGGTTCTGTTTCTAATATGATATTTTCTGGTGATAGTTCTTTACTGAACGGTTCTTGTTCTTATCTAGTTTTTCCTTTTAACCTAACCCATCATATATTAGGTTTCATGGTGTTCACCAAACACAACATAACTAGCTTGTTAATCCATTCACTTTTGACGTTTCTTGCTGGATTCTAGGCATTTAGGTTCAAATATCCGTGTGTAAATCTAGAAATCCAGTCTTCGTTGACCTTACACATGAAAAACATCTGATGTGTATCTATAACTATCCAGCGATATGAACAACATTCCCCCCTCTCAGTATCTACTAATCTAATAAATATCCTATATAAAAATAACACGAATTACCCACTGCCATTTGCTTAGGTCCACGCTGGAACAGTTGAGATATCTATTGAAACTACATCCGACAATCAGAACTATTTGAGCTACAGTGACAAAATGGAAAGGATATGGAAGTCCGATCTACCCAGAACAATCAAAATATCACTCTTCAGAACATCTGTTGAGTCAGTGTTGTTGTATGGGTCAGATATATGGACCCTGACACAAGCACTTGAGTCAGTGTTCTATAGATCAGGTAAATGGACCCTGACACTAGCACTTGAGTCAGTGTTGTATAGATCAGGCATATTGACCCTGACACAAGCACTTGAGCAAGTGTTGTATGGATCAGGTACATGGACCTTGACACAAGCAATTGAGCCAGTGTTGTATAGATCAGGTATATTGACCCTGACACAAGCACTTGAAAAGAAACTAGATGGTGTCATACACTCAAATACTTAGGGTTGTACATAAGATAAACTAGTGTCAGCGTATTACAAATGAAAGTTTATACAGAAACTTGCCCAAGATAACAACTACAATTACTGAAAGACTGTTACAATTTGGAGAACATTGATGGGAAGTAAGCAGGAAGTTATACACACGTTAGTATTGTGGGAACCAACTTACAGGAGACACAGTATAGGAAAACGTGCTCGAACCTTCATCGATCAACTCACAGATGATGCAAACCTGAGTAGGGAGCAGTTGCCAGGAACAATGGAAATTATCATGATAATGAACACCGTCCCTTCTCATCTGTTGCGCTACCACAATCTCGGCTTCCTTAACATTATTGAGTGATGTACTGATAAATGTATCCCGGTGAACGACGGAGTGTGGCTGTCTGACCGCCATTAGAATTTCAACAGGGGAACGACGGAGTGTGGCTGTCTGACCGCCATTAGAGTTTCAACAGGGGAACGACGGAGTGTGGCTGTCTGACCACCATTAGAGTTTCAACAGGGGAACGACGGAGTGTGGCTGTCTGACCACCATTAGAGTGTCAACAGGGGAACGACGGAGTGTGGCTGTCTGACCACCATTAGAGTGTCAACAGGGGAACGACGGAGTGTGGCTGTCTGACCACCATTAGAGTGTCAACAGGGGAACGACGGAGTGTGGCTGTCTGACCGCCATTAGAATTTCAACAGGGGAACGATGGAGTGTGGCTGTCTGACCACCATTAGAGTGTCAACAGGTAAACGACGGAGTGTGGCTGTCTGCCCGCCATTAGAGTGTCAACAGGGGAACGACGGAGTGTGGCTGTCTGACCACCATTAGAGTGTCAACAGGGGAACGACGGAGTGTGGCTGTCTGACCACCATTAGAGTGTCAACAGGGGAACGATGGAGTGTGGCTGTCTGACCACCATTAGAGTGTCAACAGGGGAACGACGGAGTGTGGCTGTCTGACCACCATTAGAGTGTCAACAGGGGAACGATGGAGTGTGGCTGTCTGACCACCATTAGAGTGTCAACAGGGGAACGACGGAGTGTGGCTGTCTGACCACCATTAGAGTGTCAACAGGGGAACGACGGAGTGTGGCTGTCTGACCACCATTAGAGTGTCAACAGGGGAACGACGGAGTGTGGCTGTCTGACCGCCATTAGAATTTCAACAGGGGAACGATGGAGTGTGGCTGTCTGACCACCATTAGAGTGTCAACAGGTAAACGACGGAGTGTGGCTGTCTGCCCGCCATTAGAGTGTCAACAGGGGAACGACGGAGTGTGGCTGTCTGACCACCATTAGAGTGTCAACAGGGGAACGACGGAGTGTGGCTGTCTGACCACCATTAGAGTGTCAACAGGGGAACGATGGAGTGTGGCTGTCTGACCACCATTAGAGTGTCAACAGGGGAACGACGGAGTGTGGCTGTCTGACCACCATTAGAGTGTCAACAGGGGAACGATGGAGTGTGGCTGTCTGACCACCATTAGAGTGTCAACAGGGGAACGACGGAGTGTGGCTGTCTAACCACCATTAGAGTGTCAACAGGTAAATGAAGGAGTGTGGCTGTCTGACCACCATTAGAGTGTCAACAGGTGAATGACGGAGTGTGGCTGTCTGACCACCATTAGAGTGTCAACAGGGGAACGATGGAGTATGTCTGTCTGACCGCCATGCGAGTATCAACAGGGGAACGACGGAATGTGGCTGTCTGACCGCCATTAGAGTGTCAACAATGTTTAATCACAGATTACTGACTACGCAGCTACTTCTATCCAACACAAGCCAGCGACGGAGTTTCTACCTGGTTTCATGCAGAAATAAAAACTGAAATATTTGGCATATTAAAAAGGTCTCCACGCAACGTGGGAAATGTTATACAAAACATCAAGATTAAGGTGCTTTAAAGACACATGGGGTGTTCCCATGGCAAGATGTCCTCAGTATAGTTATTAATAAGAAGCGTTGAAATTAATTGATGCAAGATTTCACTGCTCTAGCATCACTCCTTCATAATCAGCCTATGAACTTTTCAGTCGACTTTCGTACATGTACACATAATGTAGTTTTCGGAAGATTCGACGTGACACAAGATGTGACAAGGCTGACATTTTGAAGTAAAGGAACAACACAATTTTAGCATTTGGGTAGTAAAATATAAAATAATCTTGCTCAAGGATACAACATAACGGAGTAAATCGAACTGACGACGTTAGGATCGTCAACCCAACACCCGATGCTTGTATGATCCTGGGACCGTATTGACTTGTGGCGTTTCTAGGGCATTTTTAAAACCCGGTGGAGCCCAAACCTCACCATGTCTGAACAGAACTGATTTCTCCCAGAGAAGGAGAGAGAGGAACTGAGAGAGTGACTTAGAGGAAAGATCGATACTACACTGGTACATTTTTATCGACCTGGAACGAATGGAAGGCAAAGTCGACCTCAGCGGGATTTGAACGCAGAGAGTCGAAAAGAATACCACAAAGCATTTTATCCGACATTCTAACGTCTCTGACAATTTACCACCTTCCGCTATTGATAATTGTTGTTTAGGTGAAGCACAGACATAAACCGGCAGATCTGTTATCAACATAATTGCAACCATGAGACACATCGTTTTTCCTATATATATATATAAAGTAAGAATATTTTCGAAACAGCGAGTGGGTTTGAAATTATTAGAAATGTAACCTATCGCCGTATTTTGACTAAAGAAATTAAAGAAATTATTTAGCCTGATAGTGGGGTTAAGAACCCTCGGAGAAATGGAAAAAAGGATGAGTATTGACGTACATGGGAGTCGAACCCACATCTTTGGTTATCCAGACAACTGTGCTACCATTTACACCAACACATCACCCGTCTCTTTCCATTCAAATTAGAAGCTATCAGGCTAAATAATTTCTATCAGGCTAAATGATTTCTTTAATTTCTTTAGTCAAAATACGGCGATAGCTTACATTTCTAATAATTTCAAACCCACTCGCTGTTTCGAAAATATTCTTACTTGACATTACAGTCGCTAAGTTTATAGCTTCTAATTTGAATGGAAAAAGACCAGTGATGTGTTGGTGT
>OZ024740.1:438038662-438048662 GCA_964016885.1 Eledone cirrhosa | reverse complement strand
AAACAGACACACACATATACTCACCAAAACACACACACACACACACTTACACACACACAAACATACATTCACCAACACACACACATACACACACACATACAGACACACACATACACTCACCAACGCACACACACACACACTTACACACACATACAGACACACACATACACTCACCAACACACACATATACTTACACAAACAGAAACATACACACACATACACTCACCAACACACCCACACACACTTACACACACACATACAGACACACAGATACACTCACCAACACACGCACACACACACTTACACAAACATACACACGCATACACACACACATAAACAAAAACGTGTGCGGCCATTCACACACAAACGCACGCGTGCCGGCGCCCATACACACACATACACACTATCAACTTGATTTCTCATGTTGCTTTCAATATATATATATGCATATATGCATATATATATATATATGCATATATGCATATATATATATATCCCAACTTCAGAATCTTTCCCCTCTACAAATTAAAAGATAATGCCACCCACACCCAGCGCATCAGCAAGGAATCTTACTTCATTAACAAATACGGACCCCGTCTAAACACTTCTCCCTAAGACGAACCCACAACATACACACGTCAACATACATACCTACATCAGCACACATCTCTACCCACATATAAACACAATGACACACGTAAACACACATGCTCTATGGTGCAATACAAAGAAATATATGTGCATATATATGTATGTATATATGTATATATATATATATATGTAGTGAATATATGTATGTGTATATATATATAGTGAATATCATTTCACACCTTTTATTAAGATTTTTGTTGTTCTATTAAGAGAACCGATTTTACTGAAAAAATCGAATAATGTACACCATTTTACCAGGGGGAAAAAATACTGGTCCACCCACACACACACACACACACACACACATATATATGCACAAACACATACACGCGCGTACAACAACATACAAAGAGACTTATATACACACACACACACACACTTCTCCGTATAAGACAAAAGCTGAAAAATATCTTTTGACATGCTAAAATACCCCCCATTGCTTTCAGACACATTCTTACTGACCATCCCTACCACCACGAATCACTCTGCTATACACACACACACACACACACACACACACACACACTTATCTTAATAGCCATTTGACACACATGGCTGCTGGCCATTGTCGCAGCATCGAACACCTTACTACTACTACTACACACACACACACACACACACACACACATACACACACACTCACACATATTTGTTGTGAAAGAGTCATTTCTCAATCTTGACGCAAAACCAATTTTTTATTCACATGACCTCTACCGACCAATCAAAATTGTTTTGACCAAGAATTTTTGCTGGAGCCACTTTTTTAACATAAAAACAGTCTTGGCGCAAAATCAACTTTTTACATTCACATGACCTCTACCGACCAATCAAAATTGTTTTGACCACAAGAATTTTTGCAACACAAAATTAACGCTGGAGCCACTTTTTTAACTTAAAAACAGGTAGAATTCCCAAAACTAATCAGATCAGAGCAAACAGCACGGACACTCTATCTCAAAATTATTTTTGAAAAGCATTTAGAAATGCGCAACCGGTAAAAACTTAAAAACTTAAAACCACAACTGAATACTAACCCATACAATCACTAATACTCTTTTATTCCTAATTAAACCATTTTTCAACTGTGAACAATTTGTCAGCATTTTCTATTCCGTTTACCAATATATAATAACTTGTCTGTTACACCTCTATTCTTTTAACTATCATATCCTCACACGAGATACAGAAAATGCCAACAAAAACGGATACAACCCTCATCAACTCAAATGAAGAGATCCTACAGGAACTCAAGAAAATCAACACCAACCTATCTTTGCTGGTCGACAAACTTGACTCCACAAATAAGGAAACCGCCACCGGATACAAACCCTCCGAAATCGGCGACAAACTCCAAAACCTTTGCGATACTATCCAAACTATGTTCACTACTACCAACCCAGGAAAAACCAACGAAGAACCATGTGAGATTGATTCACACAAAATGAAAATTCGAACAATTCCAAAATGGAACAAATCCCTCAGAGACAGAAAGTTCTCATTCTGGAAGATGATACAAAATCACAACAAAGCAGAGATATATGAAAAATGGCTTAACTCAACCCCTCTAACTCTCCCCCGTAAACTACAAATAAAGTCCATTCCAAATGAACCCGAACCTCAAAGACACCTTAGGGAAAGAATGGCATTGGAAAAAATGAAGACAGAAATTGAACTTCTTAAACTGAGGGCCCAGACAAATGAGGAAAAAATCAAAACCATCGATGAAGAGATCCTCCTGGAAATCAACAACAAAACTGAAGGCCCCAAGGTAGAGAAGATCTCTAAATTATGGAAAGGGGACTGCAACAGAGAAGAACTGAAATCCCTTCAACGCTGGGAAAAAAGTGCCGCTTGGTTCCTACACTATGAATCGACTTTTCAAACGGATTACACCTCCAATAACCCGTTCATAAAAATAGGAAAACCCATAACTGAACCGCACAACAACTTCTCAAACCCCCAAGCCTCTAACAAACGAAGAAGGAAGCACCACACCGAAGATGAACTTCCCAACCTCGCTACCATAAGAAGGAACAAAAACCCAAGAAATCATCTCCCCCAGAATGACATTTACAACTTTCCCCCTTCAAGGAGACACCATACCAAATCACTCAACTACTACGCAGATTCCTCATCGTCAAACATAGGGAAAAGATACCACCGCCATGATAGATGCAACAACTTCCCCGCTTCAAGGGGACAGCAAGGTAATTACCATTTTCTCAACTCTCACTTCCACAATACACAACAAACCCACACCACACGATACAACCAACAACGTAGGCCACTTATAACACCACAATACAACATGGCACATAGAACCACACACCCATACTCGCAGTACAGGAACACCCCATTCAATCTATAACCACCAACCCGAACCACATTTTACAACAACAAGGAATATAACAAACACAGGAGACCACTTAACATCAGCAGACAACCCCTCTACCCCAACCATTTTTTAGACACAGCACACAGATACAGGCAAACAAAATAACACAAGACAGGGAGGAGAAACCGATAGTAATAACACTTATCAATCTTACTAGTGCAGAACCAACACCCAACCTTATCAACTTACTCTCCAAAGGTCTTAAATTCACACCGACCCCACCACGTCCTAACTACTATGAAATGAAGGAAGACATCACAGACTTCTGTAGAAATTTACGACTTAGTGAACAACTATTCGACCAGTACAATGAGGATGAATCATTAGCCAGAAATAGAAGCAATTACACCCCTTCAAAAGGTAAAAATAAAATCCTGGACGAATTCTGTGAACACATCACAAACTTCCCTTACCAACACTTGCACAGACAAAAACACAAGCCAAACCTCAACAAGAAAGAATGGGAAGAATTAAATAGATTAAAAACCGACAGAACCATTACAATTAAAGATGGCTGATAAAGGGAGTACAGTAGTCCTAATGGAGACAGAATTCTATATCAACTTAGCGCTCTCCACTTTGGAAAACGAAACATACTACGAAAAGGCTGAACACTACAATCAACAGAAAATTATGAGAAACCTAAAAACTCTAATCAACCAATACAAAGAATGACTCACTAACAAGGAATTCAGCTTCATCACAGACTTCACAAGTAAATCCAGCCTTTTCTACGGTATCCCTAAAGTACATAAAAGCGAATCAATAAGTAAGGCATGCAAGGAAGCCACAGACATAGTCATCAATGTCCCCTCACCCAATGATCTCAAATTAAGACCTATAATAGCAGGACCCGCTTGCGAAACGCACCGTCTTAGCAACTTCATTGATACCCTTCTCAAACCCTTCCTCAAGCACATCAAAAGCTATATAAGGGACGACCTAGATATGCTCAATCACCTCCCTAATATGCCACTTTCTGAACAAACCCTACTAGTGACGTTCGATGTAGTCAACCTATACTCCAACATCCCCCACAACCTAGGAATAGAAGCTATCCAATTCTGGCTGGACAATTTCCACAATGAACTCCCACAACGCATCAAAAAAGAATTCGTGATAGAGGGACTCAAATTTATCTTGGAGAACAATTACTTCGTTTTCAATAACAAACCTTACAGGCAGAAATCTGGGACCACTATGGGAACGAAAACAGCCCCTACTTATGCCAACCTAGTCATGGGATACCTGGAAATCACCCTCTACACTAAAGTCCTGAACAAATTTGGAAACACCCTCCACTTACACATTGAAAGGAACTGGAAGCGATATCTAGATGACTGCTTCATCCTTTGGCACGAAAACATCGAAAAACTTAAAGAATTTCACACCCTTATAAATGGGCTCAACACAAATATTAACTTCACGATGGAATACAGCCATCAACAACTCCCCTTCCTCGACATCCTCATTAAGATCCATAACAAAAAAATAGAAACAGACATATACTACAAGCCCACAGACTCCAAGCAATATCTCCCCTTCAACTCTTGCCACCCTAGACACGTTAAAATTAATATTCCCTACAACTTAGCCAAGAGAATCTGTACTATAGTCTCCAATAAAAATACCTGTTACTTACGGCTACAAGAACTAAAGGACACACTCATAGGCAGGGACTACCCTGCATCACTAATTGACAATGGAATCCAACGTGCCCTAAAACTCAGTACCCAGGACCTTAGACAACCTAAAGTAAATCAACCAAAACTAAAAGCTCTTCTATACATCTCCACACACAACCCCTCAACAATGAGGCCTTTGACACCATCCTCCAGAACATCCCTGTATTGAAAAAGGACCATAGAATGAACCAAATTCTACGAACACACGATATCATAAAGAGCAAAAGACAATCCAAGTCAATGAAAAACATCTTAACACATGCCAAAGTACTGCCAACCACAACAACGAAACCCACAGTAAAAAAAATGCGATAGACCCAACTGTGGCATTTGCATCAACCTAATAGAGGGTTCGGAATTCTAGTTCAAAGATGGACAACGTTATATAGTAAAACACAATTTCACATGTGCATCGGAAAATCTAATATATGTATTAACTTGTTCAGGTTGTCGAGAACAATACATAGGCCAGACCAAAGACAGCCTCCGCCAACGCATGACTGTCCATAGATCCCGAATTAAAATACGGGAATACAGGAAAATACCACTGAGTGAACACATTGATACCTGTGCCGCCCAAAATCATCCCAACTTCAGAATCTTTCCCCTCTACAAATTTAAAGATAATGCCACCCACACCCAGCGCATCAGCAAGGAATCTTACTTCATTAACAAATACGGACCCCGTCTAAACACTTCTCCCTAAGACGAACCCACAACATACACACGTCAACATACATACCTACATCACCACACATCTCTACCCACATATAAACACAATGACACACGTAAACACACATGCTCTATGGTGCAATACAAAGAAATATATGTGCATATATATGTATGTATATATGTATATATATATATATATATATATGTAGTGAATATATGTATGTGTATATATATATAGTGAATATCATTTCACACCTTTCATTGTTAAGATTTTTGATGTTCTATTAAGAGAACCGATTTTACTGAAAAAATCGAATAATGTACACCATTTTACCAGGGGGGAAAAAATACTGCCCCCCCCCCCCCACACACATATACACAAACACATACACATGCGTACATCAACATACAAAGAGACTTATATACACACACACACACACACACACACGCACTTCTCCGTATAAGACAAAAGCTGAAAAATATCTTTTGACATGCTAAAATACCCCCCATTGCTTTCAGACACATTCTTACTGACCATCCCTGCCACCACAAATTACTCTGCTATACACACACACACACACACACACACACACACACACACACACACACACACTTATCTTTTGACATGCTAAAATACCCCCCATTACTTTCAGACACATTCTTACTGACCATCCCTACCACCACGAATCACTCTGATATACACACACACACACACACACACACACACACACACACACACACACACACACACACACACACACTTATCTTAATAGCCATTTGACACACATCGCTGCTGGCCATTGTCGCGGCATCGAACACCTTACTACTACTACTACACACACACACACACACACACACACATACACACACACACACATATTTGTTGTGATAGAATCATTTCTCAATCTTGGCGCAAAACCAATTTTTTATTCACGTGACCTCTACCGACCAATCAAAATTGTTTTGACCAAGAATTTTTGCTGGAGCCACTTTTTTAACATAAAAACAGTCTTGGCGCAAAATCAACTTTTTACATTCACATGACCTCTACCGACCAATCAAAATTGTTTTGACCACAAGAATTTTTGCAACACAAAATTAACGCTGGAGCCACTTTTTTAGCATAAAAACAGGTAGAATTCCCAAAACTAATCAGATCAGAGCAAACAGCACGGACACTCTATCTCAAAATTATTTTTGAAAAGCATTTAGAAATGCGCAACCGGTAAAAACTTAAAAACTTAAAACCACAACTGAATACTAACCCATACAATCACTAATACTCTTTTATTCCTAATTAAACCATTTTTCAACTGTGAACAATTTGTCAGCATTTTCTATTCCGTTTACCAATATATATATATATATATTTATATATATATATATATATATATATATATATATATATATATATATATATATTGCGTATATATATATTTATATTGCATATATATATATATTATATATGTATATATATATATAAATTTATATGTGTGTGTGTATGTATGTGTGTGTATGTATGTGTGTGTGAGTGTGTGTATGTATATGACTGCCTCTCTTCTCCATTATTAACAAGTGGCTTCAGTAGTCCCTCTATTTAAAGTAGTAACGTGTGTAGATTAATGTGTTTGTGTATACACATATATATTTGTGTGTGCAAATATATATGTTTATACATGTGCATATTTGTGTGTGTATATGTTTTTAGGAAACAGTGACAATGAGAGTGAGTGGGGCATAGAGT
Source organism: Eledone cirrhosa (assembly GCA_964016885.1). Taxonomy (NCBI): domain Eukaryota; kingdom Metazoa; phylum Mollusca; class Cephalopoda; order Octopoda; family Eledonidae; genus Eledone; species Eledone cirrhosa. Next base: position 438,041,515 of record OZ024740.1, on the reverse strand, counting down.
AAAAATTGTACGGTGAGTTGTGAAGAGAGAGAGAGAGTGAGAGAGAATGAGAGAGAAAGAGTGTGTGAGAGAGAGAGAGAGTGCGTGTGTGAGAGAGAGGGAGAGTGTGTGAGAGAGAGTGTGTGTGTGTAAGAGAGAGTGTGTGTGAGAGAGAGAATGTGTGTGAGAGACAGAATGTGTGTGAGAGGGTGTGTGTGTGAGAGAGAGTGTGTGAGAGAGAGTGCGTGAGAGAGAATGAGAGACAGAGTGTGTGTGAGAGAGTGTGTGTGAGAGAGAGTGTGTGTGTGAGAGAGTGTGTGTGTGAGAGAGTGTGTGAGAGTGAGAGAGTGTGTGAGAGTGAGAGAGTGTTTGAGAGAGAGAGAGTGTGGATGAGTGAGAGAGTGTGTGTGAGAGAGAGAGTATGTCAGATAGAGAGAGTGTGGGTGTGAGAGGGAGAGTGAGAGAGAGAGTGTATGAATGAGAGAGAGTGTGTGAGGGCGAGTGTGTGTGAGGAGAGAGTGTGTGAGAGAGAGTGCGTGAGAGAGAGTGTGTGTGTGAGAGTGAGAGAGTGTGTGAGAGAGAGAGTGTGTGAGAGAGAGAGTGTGAGAGAGAGAGTGTGTGAGAGAGAGTGTGTGTGTGTGAGAGAGTGTTTGTGTGAGAGAGAGTGCGTGTGAGATAGAGAGTGTGTGTGATAGACAGAGTGTGTGTGTTTGTGAGAGAGTGTGTGAGAGAGAGAGTGTGTGTGAGGAGAGAGTGTGTGTGTGAGAGAGTGTGTGTGAGGAGAGAGAGTGTGTGTGTGAGAGAGAGTGTGTGAGAGAGAAATTGTGTGTGAGAGAGAGAGTGTGTGTGTGAGAGAGAGTGTGTGAGAGAGTGAGAGTATGTGAGAGAGAGAGTGTGTGTGTGTGAGATAGAGAATGAGAGAGAGTGTGTGTGTGTGAGAGAGAGTGTGTGTGAGATAGAGAGTGAGTGAGAGAGAGAGAGACAGTGTGAGAGGGAGAGTGTGTGTTAGAGAGAGTGTGTGGGGGAGAGAGTGTGTGTGAGAGAGAGAGCGTGTGTGTGAGAGAGAGAGTGTGTGAGAGACTGTTTGTGTGACAGTAAGTGAGTGTGAGAGAGAGAGCGTGTGTGACAGAGTGTGTGTGATAGAGAGTGTGTGAGAGAGAAAGTGTGTGTGAGAGAGAGAGTGTGTTTGTGAGGGAGCCAGCGTGTGTGTGAGAGAGAGTGTGTGTGAGAGAGGGAGTATGTGAGAGAGAGTGTGTGTGAGAGAGAGTGTGTGTGTGAGAGAGTGTGTGAGAGAGAGAGAGAATGTGTGAGTGATAGAGAGTGTGTGTGAGAGAGAGAGAAAATGTGTGACAGAGAGAGTGAGAGACAGAGTGTGTGTGTGTGAGAGAGAGAGTGTGTGAGACAGAGAGTGTGTGGGTGAGGTAGTGTGTGTGAGAGAGAGAGTGTGTGTGAGAGAGTGTGAGTGTGTGTGAGAGTGAGTGTGTGAGAGTGAGAGTGTGTGTGTGAGAGAGAGAGTGTGTGTGAGAGAGAGTGTGTGAGAGTGAGAGTGTGTGTGTGAGAGAGTGTGTGTGTGTGAGAGAGAGTGTGAGAGAGTGTGTGTCTGAGAGAGAGAGAGTGTGTGTGAGAGAGTGTGTGAGAGAGCGAGAGTGTGTGTGTGAGAGAGTGTGTGAGAGTGAGAGAGTGTGTGTGATAGAGAGAGTGTGTGTGTGAGAGAGTGTGTGTGTGAAAGAGAGTGTGTGAGAGAGAGACAGTGTTTGTGTGTGAGAGAGAGAGTGTGAGAGAGAGAGAGTGTGTGTGTGAGAAAGAGTGTGTGTGTGAGAGAGTGTGTGTGAGAGAGAGAGAATGTGGGTGAGAGAGTGGGTGAGTGAGAGAGAGAGTGTGTGAGAGAGTGTGTGAGAGAGAGAGTGTGAGCATGAGAGAGTTATGTGAGAGAGAGAGATTGGGTGTGAGAGAGAGTGTGTGAGAGAGAGAGTGTGTGTGTGACAGAGAGTGTGTGTGTGAGAGAGAGAGTGTGTGTGAGAGAGAGTGTGTGAGAGAGAGAGAGTGTTTGTGTGTGAGAGAGAGAGTGTGAGAGAGAGACAGAGTGTGTGTGAGAAAGAGTGTGTGTGTGAGAGAGTGTGTGTGAGAGAGAGAGAATGTGGGTAAGAGAGTGGGTGAGTGAGAGAGAGAGTGTGTGAGAGAGTGTGTGAGAGAGAGAGAGTGTGAGCATGAGAGAGTTATGTGGGAGAGATAGAGTGTGTGAGAGAGAGAGTGTGTGTGAGAGAGAGTGTGTGAGAGAGAGAGTATGTGTGTGAGAGAGAGAGTGTGTGCATGAGAGAGTTATGTGAGAGAGAGAGAGATTGTGAGAGAGAGAGAGTGTGTGTGAGAGAGAGTGTGTGAGAGAGAGACAGTGTGTGTGTGAGAGAGGGTGTGTGTGGGAGAGAGTGTGTGAGAGAGAGAGTGTGTGTGTGAGAGACGGTGTGTGTGAGAGAGAGTGTGTGCATGAGAGAGTTATGTGAGAGAGAGAGAGAGTGTGTGAGAGAGAGAGAGTGTGTGTGAGAGAGAGTGTGTGAGAGAGACAGTGTGTATGTGAGAGAGTGTGTGTGTGGGAGAGTTATGTGACAGAGAGAGAGGGCGTGTGAGAGAGAGTGTATGAGAGAGAGTGAGTGTGTGTGAGAGAGAGTGTGTGAGAGAGTGTGTGTGTAAGACACAGTGTGTGAGAGAGAGAGTGTCTGTGAGAGAGAGTGTGTATGAGAGAGAGAGTTTGTGTGAGAGAGAGTGTGTGGGTGAGAGAGTGTGTGTGTGAGAGATAGTGTGTGTCAGAGAGTGCGTGAGAGAGAGTGTGTTTGTGAGAGAGAGAGAGTGTGTGTGAGAGAGAGAGTGTGTGTGAGAGAG
>OZ024740.1:438018662-438021162 GCA_964016885.1 Eledone cirrhosa | reverse complement strand
GTGTGTGTGATAGAGAGAGTGTGTGTGTGTGAGAGAGTGTGTGTGTGAGAGAGAGTGTTTGAGAGAGAGTGTGTGAGAGAGAGAAATGGGGGTGACAGAGTGTTTGAGTGAGAGAGAGAGTGTGTGAGAGAGTGTGTGAGAGAGGAGGTGTGTGTATGAGAGAGTTATGTGAGAGAGAGAGAGAGAGTGTGAGAGAGAGAGAGAGAGAGTGTGTGTGAGAGAGAGAGAGCGTGTGAGAGAGAGAGTGTGTGTGAGAGTGTGTGTTTGTGAGAGAGAGAATGTGTGTGAGAGAGAGAGTGTTTGAGAGAGAGTGTGTGTGAGAGAGAGTGTGTGTGAGAGAGAGTGTGTGTGTGAGAGAGAGAGTGTGTGTGAGAGAGTGTGTGTGTGAGAGAGAGAGTGTTTGTGAGAGAGAGAGTGTGTGTGAGAGAGAGAGTGTGTGTGAGAGAGTGTGTGAGAGTGTGTGTGAGAGAGAATGTGTGTGACAGAGAGAGTGTTTGAGACAGAGTGTTTGGGGTGAGAGAGTGTGTGTGAGAGAGAGAGAGTGTGAGAGAGAGAGTGTGTGTGTGAGAGAGAGTGTGTGTGAGAGAGAGAGAGAGCGTGTGAGAGAGAGAGTGTGTGTGAGAGAGACAGTGTGTGTGAGAGAGTGTGTTTGTGAGAGAGAATGTGTGTGAGAGAGAGAGTGTGTGGGAGAGAGTGTGTTTGTGAGAGAGAGAATGTGTGTGAGAGAGTGTGTGTGAGAGAGTGTGTTTGTGAGAGAGAGAATGTGTGTGAGAGAGAGAATGTTTGAGAGAGTGCGTGTGTGAGAGAGAGAGAGAGTGTGTGAGAGAGATTATGTGAGTGAGAGAGAGAGTGTGTGTGAGAGAGAGAATGTGTGTGAGAGAGAGAGTGTGTGTGAGAGAGTGTGTTTGTGAGAGAGTGTGTGTGTGAGAGATAGTGTGTGTGTGAGAGATAGTGTGTGTGTGAGAGATAGTGTGTGTCAGAGAGTGTGTGAGAGAGAGGGTTTGTGTGAGAGAAAGTGTGTGTGTGAGAGAGTGTGTGTGTGAGAGAGAGAGTGTGTGTGAGAGAAAGAGTGTGTATGTGAGGGAGAGAGTGTGTGTGAGAGAGAGAGATTGTGTGTGTGAGTGAGAGAGTGTGTGTGTTTGAGAGAGAGAGAGAGTGTGTGTGAGGGAGAGAGTGTGTGAGAGTGTGTCAGAGAGAGTGTGTGTGAGAGATAGAGAGAGAGAGAGTGAGAAATAGTGGGATGGTGAGTGAGAGAAAACGTAGAAAGTGAAAGAATGAACTAGCATTGTGTAAATGCATGTAAGTGTGTATATATGTAATTATACGTAAGTGTGTATACATGTATATATATATGTGTATACATGTATATATATATATAAGTGTGTATACATGCATATATATGTGTATACATTTATATATATAAGTGTGTATACATGTATATATATATATATATATGTGTATACATGTATATATGTGTGTATACATTTATATATATAAGTGTGTATACATGTATATGTATATGTGTATGCATGTATATATATGTCTGTATACATGTATATATATATGTGTATACATGTATATATAAGTGTGTATATATGTATATAATTGTGTATACATGTATATATATGTGTGTATACATGTATGTATGTATACATGTATATATATGTGTATATATGTATATATATATGTGTATACATGTATATATATATGTGTATACATGTATATATATATATGTGTGTATACATATATATATATATGTGTATACATGTATATATATAAGTGTGTATACATTTATATATATATGTGTATACATGTATATATATATGTGTGTATACATGTATATATATATATGTGTATACATGTATATATATATATGTGTGTATACATGTATATATATATATATGTGTATACATGTATATATATGTGTGTATACATGTATATATATATATGTGTATACATGTATATATATATAAGTGTGTATACATGTATATATATATGTGCATATATGTATGTGTGTATCCAGTGTATTGGTGTCATGACTACGTCTTAACACCTAAGACTTCTACAGATATTTTCAACTGTGTATAAACAAGGGATGTCTCAAGGGGCCTCAATAAACCAGTTTTTTATTTATTTATCTATTTATTATGTTTTGTTTTACTCTTCTGTATTTATATATTTGTTTATTCCTTTAAAATGATCATCTACTTCCCCCCCCCCCCCATTATGTTAATTCCATTCCTGCTTTACCAATATTTGTTCACAAGGTGTTCTACTCTTATTTTTGTTTCCTTATCTTCATCATCATCATCATCATCATCATCATCATCGTCTTCTTCGCTCTTCTCCCTTCTTCCTACAATGCTAAATATTTCTATTAAAAGCCTGCATCATCAAACAAGTTTGATGCCAAGATTTGAAGGTGTGAAACACGGGACTAAGATGGTGTGTCCGAGACTGTAGCAAAGTGTACAGTGTGTGACTTTCATTTTTCACTTTC
>OZ024740.1:437962647-438018462 GCA_964016885.1 Eledone cirrhosa | reverse complement strand
ATATATATATATATGTATATATGTATATATGTATATATGTATATATATATATATATATATATATGTATATATGTATATATGTATATATATATATATGTATATATGTATATATGTATATATATATATATATATATATATATATATATATATATATATATATATATATATATATATATATATATATATGTATATATGTATATATGTATATATGTATATATATATATATATATATGTATATATATATATATATATATATATATATATATATATATACTTCTCTTCCTCTATTACAATTAATATAAATACTTCAATTTTTCTGATTTTTTCCAATTTATCCAAAATCTCGGAAGTGACAACTGATTATACATTTGCTATCGAATACTTGCTAACATTATATGATTACGCATGTCGATACCTAATAAATTCCTTTTTTAAAAAAAGCACTTTCATTTTATATTCATCTTTTCTATATATAAATAAATATATATATATAAATATATATATAAATATATAAATATATATATAAATATATATATATATATATATAAAAATATATAAAATATATATATAAATATGTATATAAATATAAATATAAATATGTATATAAATATAAATATATATATAAATATGTATATATATATAATTTATATATATATATATATATATATATATATATAATTTATATATAAATTATATATATATATAAATTTTATATATATATATATACACACGTTTCATAAGCTACTATATATATATACATATTTTAAAAAATTGGTTGGCTGGTTTAACCTAACGTAAAAAAATAAATTAAAAAATTCTATCAAAAAATGAGAGAGGTTTGTGGCAGAGAAGGAATTGAACAGGGACTAGGAGAATCTGGAATAAAAATAAGTTATATATTCTAATGGTGCATTTTATATTTTATATTCTCTAAATTACAAGTGAACAAAATTAACGTTAATCTAACTATAACGTATTACTGCTACTTTATTGGATAAACAATACTGACTCAGCTTTTATAAGTCTTTTGAAAACCGAGAACAGAGACAATACCAACCATGTGAATTCAACAGATTTTTCCAGATAAATCTTTAAACATTTTTTTTACCCCCCCCCCCCCTACATAATCTCATCAACACATATTATACATATATATACATATATATCTTTCATTTTCTCCCTTAATCACTAGCAAATACCAACTCCTCCAGTTCTAAAAATAGAAAATTCTTCCAGAAAGATAGACAGAGAAAAAGCAGAGAAGAGAGGAACCCAGTATTTGACTGGTACTTTTATTCAGAAAAAGATAATTGCGAGAAAACTATAGATAGGAAGAATTCACCCCAGCATTTCACTGGTACTTTTTTTTATCAACTTCCAACGGAAGGAAGAAAGGCAAAGTTGACCTTGGCAGGATTTCAGAGAGCATAGAAATAAAAACGAATACTCCAAGGTATTCGAATAACTGCAACCTTATATATATATATATATATATATATAACAATTGTATATATATGTGTGTGTGTATATACAACAATATGATGAAATTAATTAAATCGAAAATGTTACCCCGATTAAAATACAAAAACATAACTATAAAAGCTTTTTTTTTTTAAAGAAATTAATTGAATTGAATTTTTTTTAAAGAAATAAATGAAATTGAACTTTTTTTTTAAAGAAATAAGTTAAATTGAATTCTTTTTTTTTAAAGAAATATAAATTAAATTTTTTTTTTTTTTTAAATAAATTAAATATAAATCTGACTGACCTGTGGGACTTTTCTTCTCAGTCCCAGGAGTGAACGCTGTGGTTGGTTTTCGGCGTATCTCTGAGCAGCCCTAAAAAGGGCTTAACGCATACCCACGTTTAAAGGACGCATGAGAATACAGTGTAGTCATCTTTCAAAATCAGTGGCTGAAATGAAAAATATGAAAAACGGGACTTGTATTTATAAGGAGAAGAAAGTGACAGTAACTCACACATACTCACTCACGCACACACACACACATGTATCTATGTATGTATGTATGTGGTTTTGCCGCTATTTTTTGCCGCCAAAAGATGAGCAAAGTTCGTGAATGTGTATGTGTAACAACAACAACAACAACCGAACAATAGCAACAAATAATAAAACAAAATTTATTATTTTGATCAGAACAATGTGAAATATATATATATATATATATAGGAAGATGTATGACCCCGACGGCAGAGCTCAAGCCGTTTCGACGGCTATCTCTGGTGCATTATGGTCCATCTGGTTCCTTAACACAACTCCGTAATATATATATATATATATATATATGTGTGTGTAGAAGTTGTATTTAATTTGTTGCAAGTCCGACAAACAAATGTTTATAACTGATTTAGAGCACTCAACAGTTTAGTGGAGTAAATATTTCGTGATATTAAATAAATGGAAACTATATTTATAAAACCATATTTATTTTATTATATATATTTCAAGGCCAACCAAGACAAGCTTGGTGCACTTTCATCAAATAAAATACAAAAGTTTATTTTGTTTTCCAACCGATAAGATTTGCCTTTCATGGATACGTCTTTATTGATATATATATATCTATATATATGTGTGTGTGTGTGTGTGTAGATATATAGAAAAATATATTAAAGGCGGTACCCCAGCATGACCTCAGCAAAATGGCTGGGACAAGTAAAAGAGTAAAACAATATACATATATATATATAATACTAGCAGTGGTACCCGGCGTTGCACGGGATAAGTTATTTTGACCTAATCGTGGAAAAACTGCATGCCTGGACAATATGTAAAGAAAATAAACCGAATGCTCTGATGCAATTAGTATTAGGTATGCTTTTCCTTCCACGTGAAGAAAATCGGCTGAGTGCTTTTGTACTTTAATAAAGTGGCAGGAGTCAGCAGGACAGATGTCACCACTTATATCAGAGGGAAGTCTGCAATGCTTGAGCAAGGCATGACGTGCAATCGGACAGCATATGGAGCCTTCTCGAACCAGTCCACCGCACCTTCACAAACGTTTACCAAACAGTGGGTATAATTTAACAATTTTACAGAGGAGTGGTGCAATAAAATGGGCCCTGAGGCGTGTGCGTGTTCACTCGCCGCCCGAAACCAAATGGTCGCCATCAGTTATTTCAAGGGCCCTTATAATGGATTTGTAAGCCGTTCACTGACACTCCAGTAACTACGGGTAACAATCAACAATTTCAAGTGGTGACCATAAAAAGGGCCATGTCAACGTTCTCTTAATAGTGACTTTCACTGCGTTCTCTGACATTTGGAGGGTGTTACGGTTGCTTCCACTGGTAGCCTTTACAATGAATCAATGCGTTTGCGGCCCATTTAACAGCCATACATTGACGCGCCGAGTGCGATGCAGACAGCCAGACATACAGACATATTATAAGGGCGCGGTGTAAAGTTTGAAAACAGTCGGTTGGGTGGTTCTCGAGGTTTAGGGATTCAAACTCACACAGACATCCTTAGTTTTATATATATATATATACCATATGATACGTTCTACCTTGCAATCCACAATGACAAGAGACCTTGTAAATACAATGTCGATCATATCACACCATCTCCACCACCACACCACACATCGTCATGTGCATACCATACACGCCTACATCCTCATCCCCCCATGTTACCTCTATCTACCCTAACTTGCAACAACACGTTAAATTCGATCCTGTAACTGTACTGTCGCACGCACACACAACCACCGCCACCACTAAATACATCCACATACTTCAACAATCATCATCAACACATATCCCTCGATCCCAAATCGACTGTATTATATACCCCCCACGGTGGGGGATTGGCAGTATCGGTAGAGGGTCGGACGCCATGCTTTCAAGCATAGTTACGTCCCTTTACGATCTGAGTTCAAATCCCGCCGACGTTGACTTTGCCTTTCATCCTTACGGGGGTCGATAAAATAAAGTACCAGTAATACACTGGTTATTTGCTGGCCTTGTGCCTAAAGTAGAAACAATTATATACCCCCCACCCCCCGTCTGCCTAGCATATAACACACCGTAACCTCTGATCATGTAATCATCTTGCCGAACATATCACCCCAGCACCACCACCATGTCCACAACACACATGGCCGTACGTCCATAAACACTTTTCCACCGCGTTCCCTATCTCACCTTTTAACCGGTATTCGATCCGGTATATATATTTTTGTCCCTCACAACTCCACCACCACCACCACCACCACCACCACAAAACAACTCTATACTTCACCAACACCGACAAAACATACCTCCACTCCCCAACCAACAATAGTGTGTGTGTCTGTGTGTAAGTATTTTACTCATACGGGCGTTTTAAGTGTGCGTGCGTGTACGCAAATTTATCTGTATGTGTGTGTGTGTGTGTGTGTATGTGAACACATGTATATACATATGTCTATGTGTGTGTATGTGTACGTCTACATATATGTATATGGGTAAATCTGACTATGTGTAGGTGAGCTCATATATGTGCATGTATGTATATATGTGCGTGTATATGTGTGTTGTCGGTACATGTGTGTGTATATATATATATATATATATATATATATATGTGTGAGTATACGTGTGTGGGAGTGTGTATGTGTATATCTTGCATACATGAGTGTGAGTCCTTCCCCCCATCTCTGTCGTTCGCCACCCCCACCGATACTCCACCACTCTCCATATTCGTTCCGCATGCACGCATGCACATACATGTGTGTACATATACATATGGCTGTGTGTGAGCGTATGCCGATACATCCACCACACCACCAAAATCGCCGCTACCATAGACAAAGGCGCCACTACCACACGCCAACCCGTCTACAGACAGTCCACTAACCTCACACCACAGCCAATCCCACTAAATAACCTTAACCACCACCATATCTTCACATCCACACCCACATACTCTACACGCCAAGGCCAACCCACCACACCACAGCCCACCTCATCCACAGACCGTCACCAACATCTCACCATCACACCCACCCCCATATACACTACAGGCCAGTACTTCGCCTTGATCCTTCTCACCAATCAAAACACCTCATTTTGTCAAACTCTTGAAACTGACTTTACCACATAGCATGTATTTCATTTTCTTATAGCATTTTAAGAGGGTCCGTCGAGCTGCCGATTATTGAGTCGGGTAGGATCGATATAGATCGAACCTTCAGCTGATCAGTGGCGAAACGCGCGACAAATATCAATAAATGCAATGAAGGAATAATCAACACTACAATCATGGTGTCAGAAAATATATCTATCTCTGTATTGAGTATGGGGGGTGGGGGAGATTACGACTGTCATCTCATTTTCTTTCATCAAGGCTAAGTCATGCCGGGTTTGACAACGTAGTTCAAATGATGGCGGTGGTGGCGAGTGTTGTTGGTGTGGTGGTTTGGTGGCGGTGTGGTGGTTTGATGGCGGTGTGGTGGTGAAATATAAACCACGTGGAGTGGAACAAATATAATGAAATAAATAAATAAATATATATATACAAATACATACATACACACACACACACACATACATACACACATACATACATACACACATACATGTAGGTGATCTCTTTCTCTTAATTTCGAATATATTTTTTGACCGGTCACCTTCCTGGTGGCAAGGTTGTAAAAGAAAAGAAATTGTCATCCCTTGAATCGCAAGAATGTTTTGCAAATTTTGAAGGTGCCAACTATCGCAGCCACTTGTAGACTATGAATTAGGGAGCTGCGCTCTTTGTCAGCAAATCCAAGTTCAGTCATACTTTGGTCCAAGCGGGTTGGTATATAACCCGTAGCTCCAATAATGATGGGTATGAAGCTAAAGGTGTATTTTGGATACTGGATTTGTAAACTTCTCATCAATGGTCCGTAGATGTCCTCCTCCTGTATTTTTCTGACAACGTTTACATCAAGTGGGCAACTGATCTCCACAACACAACACGTTTTCAATGGGTGGTCCCAAACAACAATATCAGGCCGGTTGTGCTTTAATTTGGTGGCAGTTTTTATTTTCAGGTTCCACCAGTATTCCTTAGTGCAATCTGTCTCGATATATTCTTCCTCGTTTGCGTTCCAGATGGTTCTAGCTATCCCATCGTGTCTCATGGGGAGGTAGTAGCGAGATGACATTCTTTCGCAGCTGGCAACAATGTCGCTTACATCTTCAATCTTTGTTTTACATAAGCCTACATTTATTGTCAGCTGATGGCCCTCCTCTTTTGTGCAGCAGATATTTGGTAGGGAGTTCTTGTTCCTGTATTGCATAGAGATATCCCTCAAGGTGTCATGTCATAAACTTGTCGGAACTCCATGCCAGGCTTTTTGAGTGGTTTATCACCTCTATGGTCTGTGTTTTACGTCTCAAGTATACGTGCACAACTTTTTCTGTAAATTGGTCAATTTTTTCATCTTCTTTGAACAGTGAATAGGATCTTCCGATTTCTCTGGGTGAGAGATTTATATCAGGCTTTATTCCATATCTCTCCTCCAGATCAGTGGCTATCCTAATGATATTTTTTTTTCATGCTCATAAACCTGGGCCATAAAACTTTTCCTCTGTTGAAGATGTTGCTTCAGTGTTACTATCCGGGTGTCATATGATGTTAATATGGATTTTAGACCCCGGCCACCTTCCTTGCATGACAAGTACAGCCTATCCACATCACAAAAGTTCCAAGTAACACTGACAAGTTTTCGAGTTCTAACATCTATCTCTCTTAAGTATGTGATATTTACATCTCAAATGATATATATACAGGGTGTTTCCAAAAACGTGTAAAGTTTATTCCGGGTTCAATCACAGCTAACAACAGTAAGTAAGGTACTCAATTCATAACAGCGTATAAATATTTAATATAGTAATGACTTCTACATGACTAACTGTTTCATTCAGAAGAATTATATACGTGCGTGTGCGCGTGCGTTTTAATGACCGTATACATACATCCCTCCCTCCCCTCATAAACAGTCCTTCACAATGTCTGGTTCCGGTTTCTCATCATTGTCAAGTCACACGTTAGCACGTTTTGTATTGAGAAGTGTCCATCCAATTCACAGTACTTGGATCCGATACTGTGCTGCCGCTGTGAAAGAGGTTTCGAGCGGCCAACTGGACTGTCACTTCTCATAACAGTGCAATCTAGTCCCAGGCTGCCACGGTCGTCTTTCGTATTGAGAAGTATCCATCGCGGGGAGAGGGCCCGGCTCCGAAATTGGGGTGCCGCTGTGAGAAGGATTCGGTGTGGCAAACTGGCCTCTTCCTCCTCATAATGATATCACTGGTCACTTCGCATAGTTGTGCCATCCAACGCCATGCTCCAAAACTGGCTGTCGCTACATTGTCAGTTGTAAAATACTCAGCCGAAAAGAGTGTTTGGGACATAAAGGTTTTTAGATAAATATAAACACTTAGAGCGTGATTCTCGGGGAGATTCAGCATCAAACATTCATCTATATATACCACAGACAAATTATATATATAATATACAGTTCTACTCCTGCAGAAGACATTTCTCGATTCAATATTTATACTCTGCTATGTATTGAGTACCTTACTGTGGTTACCCCAGATTGAACCTGGGACCAACTCACACACACATTTTTATATATACACCTACCCATACACATGCACTCAGTTTGACATACGCACAGATACATTCTGATATAATGGCTGCGGTTAAAGATCGGAAGTAGGGTGTATGTCAGAAATTAGATTCTTTTATTGTTAACAAAGAACAAAGAACATGGCGGTAAATGTTGACTGACTCCAAAAGATAAAAAATAAATATTCGTTAATTTTTTTAAAATTATATTTCAGCTTTTCTTTGTAAATATTCATTTCCTCTCAATAATCTATATGACATATCATCACTGTTAGATACACATGTGTATTATCGGAATCAAAGAAACAACAACACGCGTAATTGTCTGTATCTCTATAACTGTGTCTTTCTATCTAACCCCCCCCCTCCTCTCTCTATATATACATATATCTTTCTATCAGTATGTCTATCTTTCACCAATTCTATTTCCTTCACTTTGACTACGTAGCTCAAATGGTGGCGACAGTGTTGGTGTAGTGGTGTGTTGGTGGTGTGGTGGTGATGTGGTGGTGATGTGGTGGTGTGTTGGTGGTGTGTGTTGGCGTGGTGGCGTGGTGGTGTAGTGGTGTGGTGGTGTTGAAATATCAACCACGTGGAACACAAAATAGAATGAATAAATAAATATATATATATATATTTATACACACACACACACACGTATGTATGTATATGTGCGTAGTGCAATGACAAAACTAATTCCACCTCTCTCTATACCGCCCCCAACAACAAAAGCAATAACAACAATAACAACTATTAGCACTACTACTACTACTACTGCTACTACAACTACAACAAACAACAATAATAATTGTTTCTGCTTTGGGCAAAATGCAAACATTTTGAGAGGACGCTCTACCGATTACTGCAGGCACGTTACCCATCGACAGTGTTGGTGTAGTGGTGTGTTGGTGGTGTGTGTTGGTGTGGTGGCGTGGTGGTGTAGTGGTGTGGTGGTGTTGTGGTGATGAAATATCAACCACGTGGAACACAAAATAGAATGAATACTACTACTAATACTACAAACAACAATAATAATTGTTTCTGCTTTGGGCAAAATGCAAACATTTTGAGAGGACGCTCTACCGACTACTGCAGGCACGTTACCCATCTAATAATAATATACTGTACATAAAAATCACAACACCATACATAATGACTGCGCCCTCGTTATCGAGTATGGCCATTGCGAGATATAACATTATTGATAACTAGCAGTTTAGCCCGGCGTTACTCGGGTTTGTTCATTTGCTATGAAAAGTTACATACAGGTAAACGTAGCTTGAAAGCGCATAATCTTATCAATTAAGTGCATAAAGCAGTTGAACCGGTTATTAATAGTTACGAACCAATTAGCATTTTGGACAATCAATGATGGCTTAATAATCTTCCAATAGCGAATTTAGTAGAACAAAGTTGCAAGATGGTGGCCCTGATGCCGCTGCGTGTCAGATCTGTCCGCTATGGGTGACCCAACCAGTTTTCCAGACGGCATAACTCAAACATCTATAGCACTTCATAGTAGACGATATTGCGTGTCATCCCTTGAGGAGTGTAAGCAAAAAGTCCATTCCTGCTCCATACGCGGAAACTGGCAACAAAGTTGGCCATGGGAGAAGCATGGCTCCCCCAAATGGATGACCGCCACCAACAATGTTTGCCCTTGTGACTTGTTAATGGACTTGGAAAAAAAAAATGGTCTCACCGGGAATTGGGATCGCCGGAAATCGAACGGGATATCTGACGCCGAGGGGCAAAGGTTCATCCTTGGAATGAAAACATTCTCCCCTCTCCAGCACCCCGTTACAATGGTGGCCTCAATCAAGTGCAGCGTCAGTGACTTGACGACCATGCGAGTACCGTTGCACTGCTTTGGTGGACGCAAGTTCCTTATTAGCATAATGGGACAGCCAACCCTAAGCTTAAGAATAAGAGGTGGGAGCCCTGGGGAATTTAATAACTCAACCGGATAATTAACGATATCGTCGGGGTCTGACGCCAGGTCGATAGATTTGAAGACGTCTTCTTTACCGGGAATCTTCTCAATCAGCTGCTCGTTAATAAAATTAACCATCGTATTTTTCCGAGCAAGGATGGCTCTTTCGCTGAGCTAATCGAGGTTTTTAAAGTTAGATGAGACATTAGAAAAAACTGCTTCCAAAAGGTCAGAAGGGCTGCTCACAATGTTGCACAGGGAGTCGATTGCTATTCCGCCTTTGTCATCCGCAGGGACCTTGCCCTCACAAAGTGCTAAAATATTCTGACCAAATGCTGCAGACATGTCACCATGCAAATGAGCACGCATATTTGTGCTCAAGTACAAACTCTTCACCTGGAGCCACAACATGGACGACTTAAGGCAGGCAGGCACGCACTTCTGCTCTTGTCAAGGTGAACGGCTACCTCTCGGAGCCGTTCGAAATCGCGCGGTCCATCCGACAAGGGTGCCCTCTCTCCTCCCTTCTGTATGTAATGACTAGAGCCACTGCTGCAGAAGTTGGAGTTGTTAATGCCGTCGTCGGGCGGAGGTGGCGAACACATCTACTACCGCCTGACCGTCGTGCCTTGCCCAAGGGAAACGCTCTCCAAAATGGAGCGCACACTCTTCCAATTCCTTTGGAAGAAGCGGGCTCCTATGGTGAGGAGATCCATCTGCTGTCAACACCCTTCGAAAGGAGGGCTGAGATGCCGTGGCTGGTGATGCGTAAACACGCATTAAGGCTACGGCACCTCCAGGTATTCATCACCGGTCAACCGGTGTGGGCCCCGTTTGTGAGGCGAGCCTTTCCCAGACTCGTCTCGCTCACCGAGCTGCAATCCTGGGTCAAGCAAAGACCGAGAAAATTGGGCGCCTGGCACACCGAGTGTGCCCAGGCGCTCACGGCTCTCTCGCAGGCGGACACGGCTGTCAGTGGAGAATCCAACTCGTCATTCTATAGAGGGCTGGTGGTTAGCAGGTGCGGCAACACCCTCGGAGAAGCCCTAGGCATGGAGGAAAACGAACTGGCCAACCTGTTCGGTAGGACATTCAGCCCGGGACCTATGGATAACTTCCAGAGGTCCCTGGCCTGGCAGTGCCACCGAGGGGCTCTGCCCGTTCGAGAAAGGCTCTACAGACACGGGCGCCCTGGTAGAGACCCCTCGAAAAAGATCTGTCCCAGATGCGGGTGCGACGAGGAAACAGTTGCACACGCATTGTACAGTGCTCGGGCATTGCCTATCTGTGGGGCTATGTCGAACGACTGCTGTCACGGGTGGGACCGATCCGTTTGACCACCGGGTTCAGCTTCGCTAAGGAGAAAAGAATACTAACTAGAGACAATAGGGTTTGCCAGACTCAATTTAAGAATAAATCAAGAAAAGAAATACAAACCGGAATTGTGGTAAGTACCAATCACCCAGACACCTTTGGTAATGCTGTTTCGCAAAATTAATTGTGAAGAGGAATACCAATTCTTGCTCATCAGTGGATGAAGAATTATTATCATGGACATTTCTAAGTATATTAAAAAACTGAATAGTGTGCGTATATATAACGCACATGGTATCTGAACTTAGCGTGTCTCACAAACTCACACCACTAAAGATAGCAGCCAAGTTTGTATTTATTTTATTGATTTATTCTTAAATTGTCTATAGTTAGTATTCTTTTCACCTTAGCGAATCTCATGCCTTACTATTTGAACACATGTATATATCTGTGTTCGTTTTTCTTTTATATTCAATTATGATATATATATATATATATATATTTATTAAAATAACAGATTAAAGTTTAAGCAAAGAATCGCTGCTTTCACCCTTAACGGGATCTTCTGAAACTCACATACATACGTACATACATACATACGTACATATGTGTATATATATATATATATATATATATATATGCATATCTGCGCATGCGCGTGTGTGTGTGAATGTGGCGAAGATTAACGTCATTGCTGACGTCATGGATCATAATGTCGTTATGCAGACAGCCAGACATACAAACAGATATTATAAGGGCACGATGGAGATCGATAACTGGTGCCTAACACCTCTTTAAAAACAGAAAATTGAAAAATAAAAGCTGCAGTTAATATCTTTAGACCACAAGGAATATATAAATGCAAGTTTGAAGCCAATCAGAGTAGAAATGTGGATTTGTATAGACTTTGCAAAAATGAGGAGAGACACACACAGTTTTATATATATAGATGATATGAGTGTGCGGCGTTGTATCTATATCTTTCTAATTATGTCACTGAAAACATTGCCTTTCTTTTCACATTTTAGAAATGACACACTGTTCAATTATATGACCTTATAGAAGTGTCTAGAAGAGAGAGAGAGATTAAGCATACCTTATGGTTTGGCACCACTGGGTCGGGCCTCTTTTCGTGGCAGGGTCTCCTTAGCTCCAGGGAAGTATTTCTCAAAACCATCTGGTACATTGCTGTTGCGTAGCAGAGCCCAGTCCTTCATTAGGGACAACAACGGCCGTGGTGAAGCAGTTACATATTTAGAGGTAACGTAGGAATGACGATATATCTGAAATAGAGATTTTAGGGGTTATAAAGGGCCAGGGTTAAAGGTGGGGTAGATATGATATATCTGAATATATAGAATGGTGGTGTTGGTGATGTAGTGTGATGGTGGTAGTGTAGTATGGCAGTGTTATAGTGTCTGGTAGTGCTGTAGTGTGTGGTAGTGTTCTAATGTAGGTTCAGTATGTGATGGTGGGGCTTCAATGGTTAGTGTGCTGCACTCATAAACATAACATCAAACCCTAGGTCTGGCAGCACATTGTATTAATAAGCCACTTGCTTCATTTCAAGTTTTTCGGGATAGAACTGGAGTCTATCATTACAACAACCGGGAAACCTCCTATGTGAGGACACCCTTGTCCATCTACCTATCTATATACATAGATCCACACACATAAATGTTTATGGATCTGTATTTTTGTGTATGAAAAAAATGGAAAAAATTAAAATCTCAAGTTAGGCTACTCTATAATTTAACTATTTGGTTCTCTTTGTTGGGTGTGGGTGTGTTTTATTTAGAAAGTTCAGACAGACAGCCATACAGATACATGATATGAGGGCGACGCGTCGTATCAATGTATCTAATTATTTGTCACTTCAAAGCTTGCTTTTCTTTTAACATTAAGTGTATGCGAGAGAGAGAGAGAGAGAAAGAAAGAAAGAAAGAGAGAAAGAGAGAAAGCATACCTTTTGGTTTGGCACCACTGGGTTCCAGGGAAGTATTTCTCAGTGTCCGAATTGTCCTCACATTCAGAGTGCCCATAAGCCTTGACAACCTTAGTGCTGTTAAATCGACTACATGGTTCTTTTATTATTTCACCCATAAATGGGGCCCTAACAGGTAACACTGCTCCGGGCCAGAGCAGACCTGGGAGTTATGACAACTAAGGGGTAACTCCACATTCCCCACAGCTCATGAATTCCCGAAATGGAGCCTTGTCACTGGATGTAGTTTAATGTCATACCCAGGACAATATGTGTGTGTCATTATATATATATATATATATATATATGATAGATAGATATACACGGGTGTGTATGATTATGTATAGAAGATTATATTAATAAAAGGAATTCCAACTTTGATTTACTCGTTTTATTTACAATCCTTTAAAATTTATAGTATTAGAATGAAATAGTATGGTAGAATATTAAATGTTAAGTGTTAATTGAACAAGTACTTTCATGCTTTCGCAATCTTCAGGTTCATAATGTGTGGTGACAGTCAAGTTTGCAATTTTCAACTGTAATGAGATGGGTAAATTTTGCCACTGTGAAAAGTGGCTCCAGAATGCTAAATCTTGAAAACTGTATTTCGACCAATCGGTGTGTAGTTTCACGGGATTACTAAAGCTGATTGGTTTAGGCGTCACAGTTGGTTGAGCGCATATATATATATATATATATATATATATATATGTGTTGGTTTGACAGATTTAACCTGAAGCATACGGAAAATACAGGATAAAGAGTAAAATGTACAGATCGTTTCAATAACTATTTCATCTCCCAGACAGATTAGAGATTTAATCTGTTTCGCCCTGAGAATTGTGTTTGTAACAGATCAGGAGACTGACTATTGTGCGTATATAAATTAACGCACATGGCATAAATACATACATCTAATTATATGTCAGTTAAAACCTTGCCTTTCTTTTCACATTTTACAGACAGCCACAATGCTGAATTATATGATCTTATGTCAGTGTATGGGAGAGAGAGAGAGGGGGGGGGGAGGTGAGAAAGCCAGGGTTTAGTCCCACATTTAAGATCATAGGTAACATTTATCATATAAGAAGCTTCAAGGAAGTCATTGAAATGCCAGTCTCTGAAAATGTGAATATTGTCCTGTGCTACTGTTTCCTTGTGGGAATGATGGGTTTCGGGTTGGTTTGAAAAGGATTGACAACAACCACACACTCACACCCACTGGTTATCGGTTTCAGGTTAGGCAAGGTGACTAATGTTGTCGTGAAGAGCAGGTGGCTGATGCAGCAATATGCTGTAGATGCCCAGGGAAAAATACAATGTTGTCACCTCAAAATGGCCGTAACAATCGAACCGTGATGTGAGCTGAAAAGTATGAGGGTTTCTATGATGCTGAGGGAGATTCAGTAAATGAAGGCCGGAGAATTGTTCTTCCACCTTCAATCTATGGTTCCCAATCGCTTCTACAGTGAGTGCTTTCAGAATTCAATGACTGTGGTTCGACATGGTAAAGTCGTCTTATTTCATCACGGTAACAACTAACTCTAACTGGGATGAAATAAAAAATAATTTGCACCCTAGTCAAGAACCTAGAGACCGTCCTGATATTTGTGCAAGATTCTTCAACATCAAGTATGACAGCCTCATGGGTGACATACTGAAAAAGAAAATGTCCTAGGAAAAGTTGTTGCTCGTTCTGCTACAATAGAGTGGCAGAAACGAGGCCCCACTCATGCTCATATTCTGCAGATAATGGCTGAAGATAGTAAGCACAAAACTGCTGATGACATTGATCAGGTAGTGTACTGTGAGATTCCAATTCTACAGAAGATCATCCCCATCTTGCAACATTCATGGCCCATGTGGACAAGTTAATATGATGTGCTCATGAAAGGAAGGGCTAGGACAACAATAACAATGCTCGAACAGTTATCCCAAGGCAAACCGCATTTGTTGCCAAAAGTTCCTTTTCAAAGTATAGAAGAAGGGGTAGACAGCATGGTCAATTGTGAGGTTGTCTACAGTGTCAAGGTTGTTAACTACTTAAAGTACATCACAAAAGGATCAGACAAAATCACTTTCACTATTAAGGATGATCGAAGAAATTGTGTCCATGCTCGAAATGAAATTGAGACCTATATCAATGCATGGTACATCTCAGCCAGTGAAGCATTCTGGAAAGTTGCCTTGCCATTTACCTGGGGAACAAATGGTCGTGTTTGAGCAAGGGCAGGAAGAAAGTTCTTTCTAGGGGACAGCCAATGACTAAGTTCACGGAATATTTTCAACTGAATATTAGAGACCCGCTGGAACAAGATATATTGTATATTGATATTCCTAAATATTTCACTTGGACAAACAAAAAATGGCAAAGAAAAAAAGGGGACATCTGGATGGTGATCAACAATTTATGAGTGAATCTCTTGGACGCATTCTCAGAAGACATCAATCTGAATTATATTACCTCAGAATGATCATACATCACAAGGCTGGGTAAACTTCATATAAAGATTAACTTAGTCTGTTGGTCCTCAGCTGCCACAGATCTTCTGCACCATTTAATTGCACTGCATGCCAAATGACCCTCTGCAGTTCTGGGAGAAATAGAAGAATTGTCTTGCAGAGGATATCATGCATGAACGTCATGAGCAATTCATGTCCATGCAAACAAATAAATCAACTTCTGCCAACATTGAATCCTCAGCAACTGGTTCTTTTTCACAAAGTAATTACCTCTGTAAATGAAAATGAGGGCAGAATTTTCTGCTTGAATGCAAGTGCAGGTACAGGTCATAAGCATTCTAATGGATTACCTCCAATGTAAAAAATAATTGCACTTGCCACTGCCATATCTGGAATAGCAGCCACTTTGCTTCACAAACGAAGAACTCTTCATTCCAAGTGCACGATTCCTCTCAATATGACTGCTGAATCAACTTGCTTCTTCACAAAGAGGGATGACACAGGTAAACTTATGCAGCAAGCTGACCTGTTAATCATTGATGAGAGAGGTATGGGACATAAGAATATCTTTCAATGCCTGACAGGAGCTTCAAAGATGTTCGAGATTGCAAAAAGCCATTTAGTGGTATCTGGTGACTAAAACCAAATTCTTCCAGTTCTACGTCATGGTGATAGACCACAAATAGTTGAAACAACCTTCAAGGGCAGACATTTATCTACAAACACAATTCTCACGTATGTTGCATTATCACAAAAAAGAAAATATAAAAATATTAAATGAAAGGTGTCTGTTTGCTGGCAACTGTGTCTACAAAGAAATTCTACAGTCATGTGAAACAGCTATCACTCTTTTAGTTGAAATGCATTTCAGTTTCTTTTTAAATGATAGAAAAGGGACACTACAAAAACTTATGTCTATATATACTAGCAGAAAAACGCCCAAAGGGCAGTTCTTCAGCTAGCATATATAAATATATGTCGTCTCTCTCGGTGTATGTGTGTGTATGTGTGCATATATATATAATGATAAAATGCGAAATACTTTCAGATGCTAAAGTCCTTTATTGATAATGCTGCGATACATATTTGTATGACGATATATATATATATACAGTTATAACAGGGGAGGGTCATATTGTTATAAATATTGCTTTAAATAATAACAGAACACACGGTTTGGTTTGGGTTGTTTTTCGGTGTAGGTGTTGATGAATGGCTTGTGAGGACATTGCAAGCTTTGTACAGAGGTGCTGTCAGTAAAGTGAGGGTAGGAATGGAGTTTAGTGACAAATTCCAGATACAAGTAGGAATACATCCTGTTTACAGAAACTGATCTATGCTGATGATAAAATCAGTAGAAGAGCTTGAGAATAAATTCTGGCTATGAAAACAGAGTTGGAATTAAGAGGACTGACAGTGAACATAGCTAAGACAAAATTGTTGATGAGTAGAAAAGAGGACAAAACTCAGCGGAGAAGGAAACTATGAATAAAATGGCGAGCTGTGTGGTTGCATTTAAGTATAATGAAAAGAAAAGTTATGGGCAAAAGAGGGCAATATCCATCGTCAGTTGTCTGCTAGGAATCATAGGCATTTCTTCGCGTTAGAGACAAGATACCTCAACCTAGGGCGAACAATAACTAAAATAAGTTATTGGAATAAAAAAAGGGGGAGAGAGAAAAATGGATACACACATGAAGGGTGAAGAAACGAAAAGAGGAAAAATCAAGTCAACAACTCATTTTGAACATAAGTTCTGGTGGGTTTAACGAGAAAAAAAAATACATGTCTTCACTGTAGCAGTGTGAGTGAGAGAAGAGACTGCTTTAGAAGTGGCAGGTTAGCCGAGAGAAGGTGACTAGCAGAAGAGGGAGAAGGGGGAGAGAGAGCATAGCAACAAGAGGATAGAAGAGAGATGGGTCACAACTGAGATGAAAACTATGTGAATAAAATGGCAAGCTGTGTGGTTGCATTGAAATATAATCAAAATAAAAGTTACGGGCAAAAGAGGGCAATATCCATCGTCAGTTGTCTGCTAGGAATCATAGGCATTTCTTCGCGTTAGAGACAAGATGCCTCAACCTAGGGCGAACAATAACTAAAATAAGTTATTGGGATAAAAAAGAGGGGAGAGAGAGAGAAAAATATAAACAGACACAAAGGCTGAAGCAACAAAAAGAAAGGAAAAAAAAAAATCGAGTGAACAATTGATTTCGAACACAAGTTCTGGCGGGTTTGATAAGAAAAAAAGACACATTCACTGTAGAAGTGTGAGCAAGAGAAGAGACAGTTACGGACGAGGAAGGAAGTGAGCTAGCAAATTAGTGAGTGAAAATAAGAGAAAGCCAGAAACATACATATATATATATATATATATATATATATATATATATATATATATATATATATATATATATATATATATACATACATATAAATATATGCATATATACACATATATACATACATATAAATATATACATATATACATATATATGGTGGTTGCCAACTCTTTTTCGAGTACGGCCCCTACTTTATATCCATGTAGGAGAACCCCTACCGATGGGCTGAACGAGTGTGACGTTTTAGTCCAGCCAGTGACTTGAAAACTCTGGTACAAACACTACACTTGTGACAATTATTGACAGTGCTGGGCCAATGGTACCATGTGACGACAAGTGCAGAGAGATCTCCAGATATAAAGCAATGCCTGTGCTGTGAAGCTTTTATAGTGAGCAAAGGCACTGCACAAAGCCAGTCCCACTCTCTTAACCAAGATGATATTTACCAAAAAGAAAAACAAGTCAACATCATTGGATACCATCAGGGTTGCAGGTGTTATATCAGAGTTTTCCTTCTCCTAGAATTATGCCTTGACACAGGCTAAGGGGTCATCTCTCCCGGTGATTTTGGATGGCCATTGACTCTTAAGAGCTCCTTTGCCCTTTGACAGGTTTTGTTTTTAGTCCTGCAGGATGTCCAAAGTCACCCTCCTCACCAAGAAACCTTGGTGGGGTTGCCAGTTTAGTCGCCAACGACCCGACCAGGAGACAGGTTGTACTGGGATACATGTTACCAGTAGCACCAACTGGTGACCTGACATAATATATATGTATGTACATATATATATATATACACACACACACACAAGTGAGATGCGCGATGCTGCATGGTAGTGAGACATGGACAGCAACTGCAGAGGATATGCGATGGCTGGAGAGAAAGGAAGCAAGCCTGCTCCGTTGGATGTGCAATGTCAATGTGCAGGAACGACCAAGCATAGACGAGTTGAGAGAGAAACTCTGTTTAAGAGGGATAAGTTGTGGTGTGCAGGAGAGAAGACTGAGATGGTATGGACATGTGAGGCGCATGGAGGTTGAGCGCTGGGTAAAGAAGGGAGACGCAGTAGAGGAAGACCACGAAAAACATGGGTGGAGGTGGTGAGAGCTGACTTCAGATCGCTGAAACTCACCAAGGAGATGACGAAGGACCGTGACAAGTGAAGAGATGCTTTGCTCAAGAGGACCTGTCCCACCCTTTCAAGCAGGGAAAAGCGGACGTAAAATGATGAACAGACGATGATAATGATGCTCTCTATATATCTATCTCTCTATCAATCTATCCAGATATCTGTGCATCAGTCTATCTATTTACCTATAAACACCCTCCTGCACTTCTCACTCTGTCTCAGGATCACCGAGACATCACCAACAACCAACCCACGCTGTGGGAAACAGTCCTCCCCGGGGCACACCCTGGTACTTCACACCATCTGTCTGTCTCGCTGCCTAACTACCGAGAAATCCGGCTTCTGTGCTTGCCTAATTTGTAGGTTATTAGGCAGTTGGCAGGTTTGCGGAAGTTGGTTTTGCAAATGGTTAAAACACTTGCATCACAAAATTCAAATAGCATCACTCCTTGTTTTATCTTTCTCATCTTTACCTAGGCCTGCATAAGTTAGTGTTACGGTTAGTGTTACGGTTAGCTTTACGGATAGTTTTAGGGTTAATTGAGGGCAAGAAACTGCTGCTAGGTAAAGAAAAGAAATACTGCATTTACAAGCAATTTTTACAAACAGCCACAATGACAGGACGGAGACATCGTTATGCTAGCAGGGGATTTCAATGGTCATGTTGGACAGCTCTAGGATGGTTACACTGAGGTACATGTTGGGCACACTTACGGCTTAAGAAATGAAGCAGTGAAACTTCTTGAATTTTGCGATGCAATTGCACTAACCATCTACAACACTAACTTACACAAATCTGCCAACCACCTAATAACCTACAAATCAGGCAAGCACATAAGCCAGATTGACTTCTTGCTAGTTAGGCAGCGGGACAGGCAGATGGTGGCAAATACAAAGGCATACCCCGGGGAAGAATGTACCCCACAGCATAGGTTAGTCGTTAGTGATATCTCATTAAGCAAGAGACTGAATGAGACATACAGGAAGGTGTGGAAAAAAGAAAGGTCTGGAAGCTAAAAGAGCTTTCACTAAAATACAAATTTAGGAAAGCCCTTCAATATGTGTATGATGAAAAAGAAGACGATTTAGAGTCGTACAACATAGATGATAACTGGAATTTCTTATGCGATACCTTACTGCAGGTTACTGATGAAACTTGTGGCTGGATCAGAGTTCCAACCAGACAGAGAGTGACATGGTGGTGGGACAGCACGGTAGATCGGGCCATTGGAGACTAAAGACTAGCATGGAATGCTTGCAAAATTAGTGCGAGTAGAGAAGAATATACAGCCGCTAAGAGAGAAGCTAGACGTCAGGTGTACTTAGCACGCAAGGAGGCTGCTCGACAAGAAGATCAAAGACGCGCCGTGTTCCGTATTGCGAGGCTGTGTGTCAGTGCAAATCGAGATTAAGTTTGTCTGCTTAATGATGCCGGCGTACTTAGATTCACGGATGGTCAGAAAAAAAAAGGCCTGGAAATGTCATTAAGAGAGACTGATGAATGTGGAGACCCAATGTGAGAAAGAGAGAAATTACCCCCAGTACATCCGACAGAGGGATCAGCTATTCAGATTGACGAATATATGGTCTAAGAGGCGATTAAGGAAATGAATAATGGTAAGGCCGCTGGACCGTCAGGAATAGTTGCTGAGATGCTGCAGGCATCAGGGGACATAGGCACTAAACTGGTTGCACGCTTCATCAAATCAGGCTATATATGTCGGTGTTGTACTCAAAGACTGCTGCAGCAATATTCTCGTAAATTGCTACAAAGGTAAAGGGGATGCTCTGGACATGAGCAATTATAGAGGAATAAAGCTGATGGATCAGGTTGTGAAAGTGGCAGAAAGGATATTAGCGCAACTAATTATAGAAAGGGTCCAACTAGATGCGATGCAGTTTAGTTATGTGCCTGGGAAAAGTGCAACAGATACCCTCTTAGCGAGACAACTACAAGAGAGGTTCTTAGAAGCCACTATACTTAGCTTTTGTTGAAATAACTTCTTTTCTCTTACTGATCATAACTGCAAAATAGAAAACAGTAGCGTTAGCGTTAGAGTGAACAGTACAGTGCAGTGCAGTGCAGTGCAGTGCAGTGTAGTGTAGTGCAGTGTAGTGTGATTTAGTATGGTGCAGTTTAGTGGCACAGTACACTGTAAAACATTTAGCCAATCTCTCAGACATTTACAAATATTTCAAGATATATATATATATATATATATATATTATATATATATATATTATATATATATATATATATATATGGGAGAGAGAGAAATTACCCTCAGTAGATCAGACAGAGGAACCAGCTATTGAGATTGACGAATATAGGGTCCAAGAGGCGATTAAGGAAATGAAAAATGGTGAGGCTGCTGGACCATCGGAGATAGTTGCTGAGATGCTGAAGGCCCCAGGGGACGTAGGCACTAAACTGGTTGCACACATCATCAATCAGGCTATATATGACAGTGTCATACCCAAAGACTAGTGCAAAAGTAAAGGGGATGCTCTTGAGAGGAGAAATTATAAGGATATAAAACTGATGGATCAGGTTATGAAAGTGGCAGAAAGGATATTAGCACAACTAATTAGAGAAAGGGTCAAACTAGATGAGATGCAGTTTGGTTTTGTGCCTGGGAATAGTACAACAGATGCCCTCTTCTTGATGAGACAATTACAAGAGAGGTTCTTAGAGAAAAATAAGCCACTATACTTAGCCTTTGTTGACCTAGAGAAGGCCTTTGATAGGGTACCCCGATCTGTCATCTTATTATTTAACCTATAAATGGGGCCCTAACAGGTACTACTACACCAGGCCAGAGCAGACCTGGGAGTTATGACAACTAAGGGGGTAACTCCACGTTCCCCACAGTTCCTCCTGAACTTGAGCCTTGCCACTGGATGTAGTTTAATGTCATACCCAGGACAAATATATACACACACATATATATATATATCAAAATTGATGGAAGTTACGGAGTAGGCAGACCCAGAAAAACCTGGGACGATCTGATAAATTCCGACCTTACATACATCTCTCCAAGACAATGTCACTGGACAGAGATCTTTGGCACTACGCAGTAATACAGAAGACCTGATTTGTCTATGTACAACGCGAAACCTCGTCAGTAGGCACCTCTTAACCCAAAATACACCCGCATCCCACTACCCTCTCCTCCAACCTCTTTCTCTGTAAAGTTATGTTGGTACCACAACATCCAGCCCTAAATAAATGAGGTCGTGTAGTTGTCACGAAAAAAAAAAAAAAAAAAAATCTCCACGCTGTAATGTGCCCGTGTAGGTAACACGGTAAAAACCTCCCAGTCCACACTAAACGTGGTTGGTGTTAGGAAGGGCACCCAACCGTAGAAAACCTGCCAGACAGTCCTATACGAGCGAGAAAAACCAATCTTGCCTTAAGTGCGACATCTCCCGTCTAAACCCATGCTAGCGTGGAAGATAGACTTTAAACGATGATGATGATGATGATATATACACATGGGATAACAAGTTATCGTTTTAGGTAATCCAGTGAGAGGTTTCCTTACTTAGGTAGCGAGTTTGCAATAATTCCCATGCAGGTCGATCTTGGAGTAATAGTAGTGAAAGAATGAAGAGTAAGATGGTCGGCTGTATAAAAAGGGTTTTATTTACAGTACTAACAATTGTTTCATTGAACAGGTGAGTCTAAAAGTCGCTAATCACTCGACCTTAAATACAGTGTGTGGCTCCGATAAAATCACCGGAATACTGGAGGGTGTAACACATGGCATTAGCATTTATAGATACATCAGAGAATCGAGTGAATGAAAACGAAAACATCAATAATAAAAGATAAACAATAATAAAAGTATAAAGAAGAAAGAATGACGATGTAAAAAATAAGTACAAAATACGGTTTCTGATAATAGTAGTAGTAGAAGTTATAGTGGTGAGTAAGTGGATGTGTAAAATAGTGATGACAGTAATGATAACAATAACATCAAAAGGAATACGATATATGTTTCAGCAAAATAAAAAGGCAAGTTGTATAATAAAATATCAAAGGATTAAATAAATAATAAAAAGTAAGAGATAGAGAGATAAGGAATAGGAGACAGGGACTGAGAATATGGATTCGAGGATGAGGCATAAAGGGTAGGAATAAGGAGAGGGACTAAAAGTTATGTTTTTCTTAACGATGATAATACAAAATTAGAGGAATCAAAAGAGAATTACAGTACTATTCACATGTAGTGCAACTGGTGAAAAGTTTAAACCCCTTTTTACTGAAAAAAGCCTTAAACCTCGTTGTTTCAAGAATATTGACATTTCTAAACAGGAATTTTATTATAAAAAGAACATTACGGATGGATGACAGACAATATATTTTCATTTTACCTAAAAGAAATCAATTACGAATTTTTTAAACAATAGAGAAAAGTATTATTGCTCCTTGATAATGCAGCATGCCACAAACAAAGCTTTTAAAATATAAAACTTTTTTTTCTACCCTCGAACACAACTACAAAATTACAACCTTTAGACCAAGGAATAATTTGGTCATTCAAATGCAACTACAATACGATTTTTATTAATAAAGTTGGTTAATAAAGATGTGAAAGTGTCAATTTAAAAGGAACGTCATGAGTTACGCCCCTTTATTTTCCGAGTTCAACTTGGCCTTTCATCCTTATAGGGTCGATAAATAAAGTACCAGTGATGCACTGGAATAATTGCTGGCAAAAGTAAAAACAGTTATTGCATGGTATTTTTGGTCAGTCCAGGCATGGGATTCGGTTGTAAAAGAGACAATTGTAAATTGCTGGGAAAAGTCAGGTCTACGAATACAGAATTCAATGAGTGAAGATTCGCTTGCAAAAGCATGGTGTTTAGAAAATGGGGAATACGAGCTGAAATACGCACTTAAGGAACTCAAGGAGCTAAAATATGATAATGTTACTTTTACAATTAAAACTTAAATTTAAATTTTTATGTCTTGTTTTTAGTTTGGGGGGGGGGGGATGTCAAAATAACCAACTTTTCTTTTAAAATGTTAATTAAGGTAAACATGACAACTTAAATTCAAGTTTTTTGTCAAAAAAAAAAGGTCATTATTGACATTTTTACACACACACACACTTATATATATACATACATACTTATATATACATACATATATACTTATATATACATACATACACTAGCAGAAGTACCCAGCGTTGCCCGGGTGTAAGTCGACCTTTGGTCTGTTAGAATGTGTGAAAGTAACTTCCCTCGCATCACAGGTTCAAAACTTCGAACTTCAATGAAAAAAAAATAGGTTAGTAGACGCAGGTGTGTAATTTATTAATTGTAGTTACACAGTGTATCGTTGAAATTGTTCTCTGCACGACTGACGGAAGTCAAAATCGCTTGATATTGAATGTTCAGTTAATTTAAAGCAGGGTGAAAATGTCGATTTTTTACAGGTTTTTTTTTTTTTTTTAAATTTTTGCGCTCACATGTGCAGAAGAAGAATTAAAAGGGCCTTTATCTTAACCGCGGCACAATGGCGAGTCTCTTGTGACAGTTTTAAAGAATATCGGACGTTCCTGTAAAAAGTTTTTCCATGTGTAACTTTGCCTTGTTTTTTTGCGCAAAGTCGAGCCCCGCTTCAGTTTTATTGATTTTTTACATCAATGCGTGATGTCTTAAGTAGATTTGAGTAGCTAAAAACCTGTCACGGTAAATTTGCTATAGGTGAAAAAAAGTTGATCAAAATTGTATCTAGGGTTATTGCCCTTTGCAACAGCCTCAACGTGTCTTCAAGTATGGTTTGTTAATTTGCTGTGGAACTAAATCTACTTTCGTCAAATCGGACCGAGGAATCAATGTTTCCATTTCTCTTTCTAGCTAGTGTACCCGGATACACACGGGTTTATAAGACGCTGGATTTAAATAAATGAAGAACAAACGTTTCCTTTTGTGCTCCAATCTTTGATATTGGTATTTTGAAAAAATAGTCCACAAACATCCATGGAGCATGTGTAACGCATGTATCAGGTTATGAGAAAAATGGTTTTCGATTCTCCATACATAAGATACAAAATAATTGCACGCAAATAAAACGGGATTTTAAGGCACTGCCCAATTCATAGCTGAAAGGTAAGAATCAACTAAGAGTTCTTGTGTTCGAATTCACATAAAATTTCATTGGAATCGAAAAACATTGTCATAGGGCCCAATTATCGATTTTTCGAAAATTTCAAGTAGCCTATTCCACTCTACGCTATATATATATATACTACGGGTGGTTTTCTGCTAGCATGTGTAGTGTGTATATTGATATTATACGCAAGTATATATACATGTAGATATGATACGTCAAATAAAATCGCAATTGACAATATACACATTAGTTGAACGAAGACTGTGTTACATTGTCTTATGTGATAAATGATACATTTATAGATAAGGATAAGGGGCTAAATATTATCTATATGATTTTACATTGTTGTTATAGGTCTTCGAAGGATATTAGTTATAAGTGATATAATTGAAATACCTTAATCGAAGAGTTGGTAGCTTCTTATCGGTAGTAAATGCTTCTGACTTCCAGGATATAAATAAATAGCTCTTCAATGCTCACTCCTCTATAAATATAATTTTATTTGTCGAAAAGGATTGTAGGAGTCATTTTACAATAAATTTTCGCGCGTTTGTATCATCTCCAAGTCAGTTCGGTCTGTCATACGCAACTTCCCATTGGTCAGTTTGATGTATGTTGAAAGTAAAGGAGTGTTTGAATGTGATTGTGGTGTTTGCGGTGGTGCTTGTATTGACACATTGTAGAAGAGGGGAGTATGAGGCTCTGGTGTGAGAGCATCTGTGTAGGCCCGCTTTTGTCTGTCAATAGAGTGTGTCTTTATGTCCATTAAAGTCAAAGGTGAAATGTTTATCTCTACGTGCAAGTACACGATAGGGTCCAGAATAAGGTGGAGTGAGAGGTTTTCTCACCGTCATTTCTGACAAAAACATGGGTCCACGAGGAAAGTCCCTCGGAACAGAAGATTTAAAGGTTTGTTGCCTAGTTTTCATATGAGGCAGGACTTGAAAATACTCACGCAAACGGGTCACATATAGTGTAGAGTGTTGAGTAGCATTAGATGCAGGGTGGTAACTGGTAGTCCTAATTAGCTCTGGTCAAAATCCATGAGAAATCTCTACGTAAATCCAGGTCCAAAGAGCGAGAGATTTGTCCATACGTAGGGATAGCTGAATGATTTATAGCTTGTAGTGATATGTGTGAGAGAGGAGGTTTTTCTTTCAAGAGTGTTAACGGCCAAATGCTGCAATACGCACCCGTGTCGATGAGGCAGCGTGCGTGCGAGAAGGAATCCGTAATGAAAAATCCACGACTTTCAGTACTGAATTGCGGAGAAGACGTCGTGCTTAATTCTCCGTTACTTCGTTGGAGATGCATTTATGAGCAGAGGCTCCGAAACGGTTATGGTAAAAGCATGCTCCGGATGGTGAAGGTTAGAAACGACGACGTGAATAATTCGAACGATTACGCGACCGTTGTCGGGGAGATCTCGATCTGGATAAACGAAGAAGTTGTACCTCCTTCGTAAGGTCAAGGATGGCCTTTAGTGTTGCTTCGTTTGTCGAAGTGGCGCTGGCCGAAACTGATGCGACAGGAAAAGGTGAAGCATTTGTTGCAAGTCGTGAAGGCGTAGTAGTGGTCGAATTGCCGGAGTACTCCAAAATGTTATCAGCGTAAGAGCTGTGTAGGTGTATAGTCGCCAAGGTGTACATCAAATACGTTCGTAAACTTTAACAAAATAGTTGCGAACAAAACATGTAAAAATAATTTTTTTAAGTCCGTAGTATCCTTGAAACAGTAAAGAGTGCGCTTATGTTGGCCAAAGTAAAAGCGCGAGAATAAGTGATGAAGAAATAGGAGGCGAGTCGCCACATTGGACAAAAATGCCATGTGCAAACAAAATATTGTGTTATTGTAAACTCGACATTTTTTTAATGTGTGTGAAGGATGTATTCTTTACAGCCAGGTCACCATTTTTATAGATACGTCTTCACGCGTTAACTGTGTCGATCTGTCTGGTACGCGACGACTGTCTCGGGTTTTTAACAAGAGAGTGAGATTGCCCATGTATTCATACGCAACCTCCAATTGGTCAGTTTGACATTATTGCGTATGCAAATGTTGGTATTGCGAGGTGCGACGTAGTTCCACTACGCATTAAAACAAAGACGATATTATATATAAACTGCATTAGAACAACTACATTTTTTTCGAAACATTTACCTTCACCAGTTGGATACGTGACATTGCCACTCAAACTCCCTTAAATATTGGTCGGCTGGTACCATTGATGCGTTTTAGTTTCTTGTTGGCATCAGACCACACCCCCTCAATATTTTGCGTGTATGTACTTGATATGGGATCAACGAAATGCTTTTTGAATGATTGACAGTGAGATGTGTATAACGACCAGGCAAATTTGGCATACCCGCCACTCATCTGTATGGATCATAGATCCATTTGCACAGTGCCTTTCAATGAGAGGCAGCAGTCTCAGCAGCCTGATCAGGGATTTCATGGAGAAAAATATTGCGGGAATTATTAGTATCAATTCCGCCAATGACACAATGTCCTTCATGCCAGAGCCCACGAGCATATTTACGATGAAAATATTTGCTCTCCTCAATTTGTACAGTTATTCGTATTCCGTTAGAATCAAGACCACCGAGTATCGCCAGATTTTGCTCAACCCATTCACTACATACATCACGCATACAATTGCACAGGTAAAAAAAATTACTGTATATCGCAACAATATATTGTTTAAAGAATTTTTTTTTCTGTTGTTAAAAACTGTAAATCTGTTAAAAAAAAAATGTATTTCGCAGCAATATTTTTTCTGTTAAAAACTGTAAATAAATATTCATGTAAAAATGAAGCATAGTTTTTCTGTGAAAAACTGTAAATAAATATTTATTTTGTTCAAAAATTAAATCAAAAATCTAATTTTCTCTGTTAATATTTTAATAAATAGTTATTCTAAAAATTCAATGTTTTTTCGTGTAAAATTAACATGTAAAAATCAAGCAGCAGCAGCTGATGACGTGTCGTGACGTATCGTGTAGTGGGTGTAGCTAATAACTGAATGTCGATGATAATTTAGGACACTAAAACCAAGTATCGCCCCAACCCTAACCGTAAATATATTACATTTGTTTTAATCTTTAGTCACTTTACGGATATAAACGACGGGAGTAACTTTGGTTGGGGTTCTCCGGGTGAAATTAATTCTGCACCCCTCTCAGGCACGCGCTAGCTCGTATCTAAAAAAAACTCGTATGTCGGTTCACTCGTATCTCAAGGTATCACTGTATTTAAAACATATTTGTTATGTTATTCTACTGTAAATTTATTTATATGCTCTGTTTATATTTTCATTCTGAAAGAATTGCAAACGATTTCTAATGTCATTTATACAACTGTGAATAAAAGAGAAATTTGATAGTTTGTTATCAACTAAATACATTTGGAACAATTATTTACAACTTACAATTTGAAATGTTATTATATATTAAATAAAGTACCAGTAATACACTGAATATTTGCCGGCCTTGTGCCAAAAGTAGAAACAATTATTATATATTAAATAACGTTACAAATGGGAGTGAAAATATAAACACATATGATATATACAAAGAATATAAATAAATTTACAGTAGAATAACATAAATATGTTTTAAATATATACATAACACTACAAATGCTTAAGTAACAGTATAAATTGAAGGGGTGGAAAACGGAGCCAACACCAGAGCAAAAGACAGCAGCCAGGGGTACTGGGCAACCTCTCTAATGATTTTTAAGGCAAGCCAGCACACTGGCAGTGTTACCTCGAGTGATGGCGAGGCTGAGGTGCTGGAAGAAACAAGCGCCCTCGCCAGTTACCTCTATTAGGCGAGCCGCCAGTGAAGAGAGGAACCTCGCAGTCAGCGGCCCGACTCCCCACAGGCTGAAAAATTTACCCCTCGCTGCTGTCTTTTGCTCTGATGTTGGCTCCGTTGTTCAACCGTTCCTTTGCATTTTCATAAATAAATTGTGACAGTTTTTCGAAGCTAGAAATCAAATAGAGATATTTTTATACACATTGTATTATGTGTTTTTATTTTCATTCTGAAAGAACTGAACAATTTGTAATGTTAATTAAACACATGTTTAGCATACCTTTGTCTTCCTCGTCTTGCTTCATTGAGAAATTCTAGTTTCCTCTCTTAATTCATTTCTTCTTTCTTCTGTTAAATTTCCTCTGAACTCTTTTTCCTTATATCATTAATATTATTGTTGTTTAAGTTGTTGCATTGAAATGGTCATCACTATTATGTGCTGTATCAATATTGATAGCGTAATTTTCTGAAGTGACTCTCTTGTAAAATAAATGTCTTATTTGCTCCCATGGACGAGAAAGGAGGGTAAGAATAAATAAAAAAAAGTTTCCAGAAGAAATAATTGTTTCTACTTTTGGCACAAGGCCAGCAATTCACCAGTGCATTACTGGTACTTTATTTTATCGACCCCGTAAGGATGAAAGGCAAAGTCAACCTCGGCGGGATTTGAACTCAGATCGTAAAGGGACGTAACTATGCTGGAAAGCATTGCCAATCCACCGCCCTAGAAATAATAGTGGTCCGTTTGTTCAAACAATGAAACACAACTTGTTACGTTTTCACCGAAAATCAAATTCAGCGCCGTTCGTCTACCATTGCTGTATGTGGGTGTGTCTAAGTTTGTTTGGTGTGTACGCACGTGTCAAAGTCAATCATGTAATCATCTCCCCTTGGCAAACAAGCATCATATGGCGGAAGAGGGTGTGTAACATCTCAAGATAGACGTTGCAAAAGGTTTGAGATACATAAATAGATATGTAGGTAGATAGATATATAATTGATAGATATGTAGGTAGATAGATAGATATATAATTGATAGATATGTAGGTAGATAGATAGATATATAATTGATAGATATGTAGGTAGATAGATAGATATATAATTGATAGATATGTAGGTAGATAGATAGATATATAATTATCACAAGTGTAGTGTTTGTACAAGAGTTTTCAAGTTGCTGGCTGGACTAAAGTCACACTCGTTCAGCGCATCGGTAGGGGTTCTCCTACATGGATATAATGTAGTGGCCGTACTCGAAATACTGATATATATATATATGTATGGGTACTGGTATGTATATGTATGTGTGAATACTAATGTATATGTATGTATATATGTATGTATGTATGTATGTGTGTATGTATGTGTGTGTATGTGTATATATGTGTATGTGTGTGTATATATGTGTGTGTATATGTATATATGTGTGTGTGTATGTATATATATATATGTGTATGTATATGTATGTATGTATGTGTATGTGTGTGTGTATGTATGTATATATATGTATGTGTATATATGTATGTATATGTATATATGTATCATCATCATTATCTTCGTTTAACGTCCATATTCCACGCTCGCATGGGTTTGGACGGGAGTTTTCCCACTTGAGGCAAGCGTGGTTGTCTTGCTCGCATAGGACTGTCTGGCGGGTTTTCTACGGTTGGATGCCCTTCATAACACCAACCACATTTACAGTGTGGAACTGGGAGGTTTTTACCGTGTTACCTACACGCCCACATTACAGCGTGGACTGTGTGTTTTTGTCGTGACACCTACACGACCTCATTTGTTTCGGGCTGGATGTTGTGGTACCAACATAACTTTACATTGAAAGGGGTGGTGTGGATGGGGTGGGGGTAGTGGGACGGGGGTGTATTTTGTTAGAGGTGCCTACTGACTGTAGTAGGTTTCACTTTGCACTTAGGTAAGGCGGGTCTTCTCTATTACTGTGTAGCGCCAAAGATCTCGGTCCAGTGACATTGTCTTGGAGAGGTGTAAGTGTGTGAGGTCGGAATTTATCAAGTCGTCCCAGGTTTTTCTGGGTCTGCCTACTCCGTGGCTACCGTCTATTTTTATTTCCCTGCACATTTTTATACAGCTGTCGTCTTTCATGCGCATCACGTGACCACACCAACATAGTCTTCTCTCGAGTAAACATCTGATCCCTCTTATTTCTAATTTCTCCCTTATTTCGTTTATGCTTTGCCGTTCACGTATATTACTATTACACATCCAGCGAAGCATGCAAGCTTCGTTTCTCTCCAGTCTGCGTATATCCTCTGCACACAATGCCTAGGTCTCACTGCCATGTAACATTGCTGTTCGTATGCAGGCATCATACAGCCTGCCTTTCACTTTTAGAGAGAACCCTTTAGCGGCCAATAGATTTTATCACCCAGGTAACGGAAGCTGTCCACTATTTCTATAGAACCATCTGTGCAATGGAATGAGTTAGTATTCTGTGGGCACTTGTGTGCTACTTATTGCACCTGAGCACCGGCCACATATAAAATCTATATTCTTAGTTAGCTTACCTGTGATCCCACTACATCTTTTATGTAGCCATACTTTGCATTTGGGACATAAAATGGAGTTTCTACCTACTCCTTTCCTACACACTGAGCATGGCCATTTCCCAGATGGGACCGGTGC
Source organism: Eledone cirrhosa (assembly GCA_964016885.1). NCBI lineage: Eukaryota > Metazoa > Mollusca > Cephalopoda > Octopoda > Eledonidae > Eledone > Eledone cirrhosa. The sequence goes on along the minus strand of OZ024740.1, from coordinate 437,987,066 downwards.
CCTATTTTCCTTCCTACAAACTAGAACTTTAGTCTTAGACAAGTTAACTTTAAGGCCTTTTGATTCTAGGCCATGCTTCCATGTTTGGAATTTATTTTCTAGTTCAGCCATTGATTCAGCTATGAGCGTTAGATCATCTGCATATAGGATTTCCTATGGGCAGCCGGTCTTGAACTCCTCTGTTATAGCCTGAAGGGCAATAATAAATAGTAGGGGGCTAAGGACGGAGCCCTGATGAACACCAACTTTTACGCTAAACTCTTCACTATATTCGTTGTTAATTCTAACCTTGCTGACTGTTTCTTTATACATGGCTTGTATAGCTCTCACAAGCCATTCATCAACACCTAGTTTTCTAAGGGCTCACCAGATAATCAAGCAGGGTACTCTGTCAAAGGCTTTCTCCAAGTCAACAAAAGCTAAGTATAGGGGTTTACTTTTAGCTAGGTACTTCTCCTGTAGATGTTGTACAATGAAAAGAGCGTCTGTTGTACTTTTACCTGACACAAACCCGAACTGCATTTCGTCTAGATCAATTCGCTCTCTGATTAGTTGCGCTATTACTTTTTCTGTGACCTTCATGACCTGGTCAATTAATTTAATGCCTCTATAGTTTCCCCTATCTAGGGCATCACCTTTACCCTTGTAGCAGTTTATGATGATGCTGCTGCGCCTGTCCTTCGGAACGACCCCATTCTGTATGACTTGGTTTACTATCCGGGTGACCATAGTGTGTCCCACCGTTCCAGATGCTTTCAGCATTTCGGCAACTATTTCAGAAGGCCCGGACGCCTTGCCCGTCTTCATGTCTTTGATGGCCTTACTTATTATACTACCTTCGACTTTCACTGCTGGTCCCTCTATTGGGTCGATGTGGGGGAGACTGTCTTTCTCCCAATTATTCTCCTCATTTAGTAGCCTTTCGTAGTGACACTTCCAAGCTACCTTCTTATCAGCGTCAGTGATGGCAAGTACACCATCATCATTTAGGACACACTTCTCCCCGACAATATCACTGTTTTCCTTGACACATTGCCTAGCAATCCTGAACACCTCACGTTTTTGGTCCTCGCGTTGTAGAACATGCTTGAACTTTCTTTCCTCTGCTTCCCTTCTTGCGAAGTACACTTGTCTCCTAGCTTCCCTCCTGGCCACTTGATAGTCTTCTCTACTTCCCCCATCCCGCCATGCTTTCCAAGCCTGCTTTTTGGCCTTGATTGACCTCTCCACCTTATTGTTCCACCACCAAGTTACTCTCCTCCTGTCTAGAGGCCTGCTCCAGCCACAGGTTTCATCTGTCGCCTTCAACAGGTTAGCTTTCAGGAATTCCCACTCTTCCTCTATATTGTACGACTCTAATTGCTCTTCCTTACTATCAAAAGCATCAAGTAATATTTTTCTCCTGAGGATAGTCCTCTTCTGTTGTCGAATACGTCTCGTCCTGACTATGAGGTCGCTAATTATGAGTCTATGTTGAGACGTGCATTCTTCATGGGGGAGGGATTTAGTGTTTACAACAGACACTCTGTCACGTCTCCTGGTAAGGATATAATCTACCTGGCTTGTGTGTCCCCCGATCTATAGGTGATCAAGTGATTGTCTCGTTTTTTTAAGTTAGTGTTACAGATAGTTAGGTTATTTGCGTCACAGAATTCCAGGATTCTGGAGCCTTCCTCATTTCTAGTACCAAACCCATAGCCTCCATGGATTCCGTCATAGCCGTCACAATGTTGTCCAACGTGACCATTTAGGTTGCCAGCAATAATTATATAGTCACTGTTGGTTATTTGGGAGGTAGTGAGCATCAGTGTCTCATAGAATCTGTCTTTTATAGTGCCGGGCAGTCTGGATTGGGGTGCGTACGCAGATATTACTGTCACCGTAGTTCTATTGAGAACAAGTCTTATTTTAATTATTCTGTCGTTCACTCTATTTACGTCTATTATCTTATCTGCCCACTTTTCTGCTACCATGATTCCTACTCCACCCAGCCCATCGTCGTTTCCCACCCAGAAAAGCTTATAGCATCGTTCTTTACCCACGATGAATCTAGCAGACCCACCCTTCCACCTGGTTTCTTGAATACAACAAACATCGACCTCCTTACGTTCAAGCATTTCTACAACCTCATTAGAGCGACCCTTTAAGGTGCCTACATTTATGGTACCAACTCTGAAGTTTTGGATTGCGTTTGGAGGGTGGGAGCGGGGGTAAATGGGGGAGATGGGTTATGTTAGCCATCCGCGACCGAAACAAAGAGGAGGAGCCCTTGCATTCTCGTCCATGAGGTGAATTTGTTTTTATGTATGTATATATATATATATGTATGCATATGTGTGTATGTATGTATATGTATGTGTATGTATGTGTATATATGTGTATATGTATGTATGAATATGTGTGTATGTATATATGTGTGTATGTATATGTGTGTATGTATATATGTGTGTATGTATATATGTGTATGTATATGTATGTGTATATGTATGTATATGTATGTATGTGTATGTATGTGTATATGTATGTGCATGTGTATATATGTGTGTATATGTATGTATATGTGTGTGTGTGTATATGTATATATGTATGTATATGTGTGTATGTATGTATATGTGTGTATGTATGTATATGTGTGTATGTATGTATATGTATATATGTATGTATGTGTATATATGTATGTATGTGTATATATGTATGTATGTGTATATATGTATGTATGTGTATATATGTATGTATGTGTATATATGTATGTATGTGTATATATGTATGTATATGTATATATGTATATGTATATATGTATATGTATATATGTATATGTATATATGTATGTATATGTATATATGTATATGTATATATGTATGTATATGTATATATACTTGTGTATATGTATATATACTTGTGTATATGTATATATACTTGTGTATATGTATATATACTTATGTGTATGTATGTATATGTATATTATGTATATATATATGTATGTGTGTATGTATGTATATGTATGTATATGTATTTATATGTATATGGAGCCACATGGCTTAGTGGTTAGAGTATTGGCCTGGCAATCGAAAGGTTGTGATTTCAATTCTCACACCGGGTGATGTGTTGTTTCCTTGAGCAAGACACTTTATTTCACATTGCTCCTGTTTACTCAGCTGTAGAAATGAGATGATAGGACAGGGGTCCCTATCATTCCACTGCAAAGTGGTCGTGGAGGTGCCATGGCAAAAAAGCACCCAGCCCACAGTGTAAAGTGGACGTGTAGGCGCCACGGAAATAAAGCACCCAGCACTCACTGTAAATGAGGTTGGTGTTAGGAAGGGCATCCGGCTGTAGAAATCAAGCCAGAATCAGTTCCCGTCCCACCCTTGCAAACAGGGAAAAGCGGATGTAAAATGATGATTCGTTGTTAATTCTAACCTTGCTGACTTTTTCTTCATACATGGTTTGTATAGCTCTGACAAGCAATTCATCAACACCTAGTTTTCTAAGAGTCCACCAGATAATGGAGCGGGGGACACTTTGTCAAAGGCTTTCTCCAAGTCAACAAAAGCTAAGTATCGGGGTTTACTTTTAGCTAGGTACTTCTCCTGTAGTTGTCCTACAAGGAAAAGAGCGTCTGTGGTACTTTTACTTGACACAAACCCAAACGGCATTTCGTCTAGATCAATTTGCTCTCTTATTAATTGCGCTATAACTCTTTCTCTGACCTTCATGACCTGGTCAATTAATTTAATGCCTCTATAGTTTCCCCTATATAGGGCATCTCCTTTACACGTGTAGCAGTTAATGATGATGTTGTTATGCCAGTCATTTGGTATAACCCCATTCTGTATGACATGGTTTACTATCCAGGTGACCATAGTGTGTCCCACCGATCCAGATGCTTTCAACATTTCAGCAACTATCTCTGAAGGCCCAGCTGCTTTGCCTGTCTCCATATCTTTGATTGCCTTACTTATTATACAACCTTCTCCCCGACAATATCACGGTTTTCCTTGACACATTGCCTAGCAATCCTGAACACCTCACGTTTTTGGTCCTCGCGTTGTAGAACATGCTTGAACTTTATTTCCTCTGCTTCCCTTCTTGCAAAGTACACTTGTCTCCTAGCTTCCCTCCTGGCCACTTGATAGTCTTCTCTACTTCCCTCATCCTGCCATACTTTCCAAGCTCTCTTTTTGGCCTTGATTGATTCCTCCACCTTACTGTTCCACCACCATGTTACTCTCCTCCTGCTTATAGGTCTGCTCCAGCCACAGATTTCATCTGTCGCCTTCAGCAGGTTAACTTTCAGGAATTCCCACTGTTCCTCTATACTGTATGTCTCTAATTGCTCTTCTTTACTGTCAAAAGCATCAAGTAATATGCTTTTAAATTTGTTACTGGCTGTGGGGTCCTTTAACTTTCATATTCTTCTTCTCAGGGTAGTCCTCCTGTTGTCGAATACATCTCGTCCTGACTATGAGGTCACTAACTATGAGCTATGTTGGGAGGTGCATTCTTCACGGGGGAGGGAAATAGTGTTTACAACAGACACTTTTTCACATCTTCTGGTAAGGATATAATCTATCTGAATGGCATGTTCCCCTGATCTATAGGTGATCAAGTGATTGTCTGGTTTTTTAAAGTTTGTGTTACAGATAGTTAGGTTATTAGAGTTACAGAATTCCAGGATTCTAAAGCCTTCTTCATTTCTGGTACCAAACCTGTAGCCACCATGGATTCCATCATAACTATCACAATGTTGTCCAACATGACCATTTAGGTCGCCAACAATTATGTTGTCACTGTCGGTTAGTTGGGAGGTAGTGAACATTAGCGACTCATAGAATCTGTCTTTAATAACGCCAGGCAGTCCACATTGGGGTGTGTAAGCAGATATTATTGTCCCCTTTGCCCACCCGTCTCTTAAAGTAGCAGTAAAACATTGAACAATATTGAGTCAGCTTTTATAAAGTCGTTTGTCAAACGAGAGAACAGAGAGACAATACCAGTAACCATGAGAGAGATAACCAACCAACCATAATTATATAATAAATCAAAGTGAAAACAAAACAATATAATTCAACAGATTTTTCCAGATAAATCTTGCAAAACAATTTTTACCACCACCAACACCAACATAATTTCATCAACACACATATTATACATATATATACATATATATCTTTCATTTTCCAACCTTAATCCCTAACAAATCCCACCCCCTCCAGTTCTAAAAATAGCAAATTCTTCCAGAAAGATAGACAGGGAAGAGAGGAAACACAGAGAAGAGAGGAACCCAGTATTTGACTGGTACTTTTATTCATAAAAAGATAAAGTGAGAAAAATAAAGAGAGGAAGAATTCACATCAGTATTTCACTGGTACTTTTTTTATCAACTTCCAAGGGATGAAAGGCAAAATTGACCACGGCGGGATTTCAACTCAGAGAGCATAGAACAAAAAGGAATACTGCAAAGTATTCTAATAACTCCCACCTTATATGACATTTCATATATATATATATATATATATAACAATTGTATATATGCATGTGTGTATATACAACAAAATGATGAAATTAATTAAATGGAATATTTTTCCCCAATACAAAATATAAAAATAAATTTAACAAAGCTTTTTTTTGAAGAAATTAATTATATTTAATTTTTTTTTTAAGAAATAAATGAAATTAAACTTTTTATTTTTTAAGAAAAAAATTAAATTGAACTTTTTTTTAAGAAATAAATTAAACAAATTTTATTTTTTAAGAAATAAATTAAATATAAATCTGACTGACCTGCAGCCATTTGACTTCCCGTGAGGGATTATGAAGTGGCAGGAGCTGGTGTGCTGAGATCTAACTGGTATGCAGGTGACAGACATATTTCCACCAGGAGCCTGGAATATGGAAAGTATAAAACGCACACTGGTATTTATAAGGATCTCAATAAGGAATGACACATGACAATGAAAGACATAGGTGTAACTAATTATGTAGGCGTTATCTAATTTGCAGTCAACATACACACACACCCACTAATATCATCATCATCATCATTTTACGTCCGCTTTTCCCTGCTTGCAAGGGTTGGACGGGTCATATTCAGCACAGCATCTCTCCACTTGTCACGGTCCTTCGTCATCTCCTCGGTGAGATTTGAGGTCTGCTCTCATCACCTCCGCCCATGTTTTTCGTGGTCTACCTCTACTGCGTCTTCCTTCTACTGGGATTTCTTGGCACTTCTTTAGCCGGCGGTCATCCTACATTCGCATCACATGTCCATACCATCTCAGCCTTCTCTCCTGCACACCACAACTTATCCCTCTTATACCCAGTTTCTTTCTCAACTCGTCTATGCTTGGTCGTTCACGCACTTTGGCACTGCACATCCAATGGAGCATGCTTGCTTCATTTCTCTCTAGCCGTCGCATATCTTCTGCAGTTGCTGCCCACGTCTCACTACCATGCAGCATCACGGATCTCACACATATGTGTGTATGTATGTATCTGTGTGTGTGTGTATAATTGTGAACCTGGTGGTGGGGATTGAGCTGGTAGTATTTGTTTGGGCGGAAATTTCATTGAGATGAAAGAATAGTTTTGCCAGTCAGTGTGGGTATGTGTGTGTATGTGTAACAACAACAACACAAACACCGCCACCACTCCCAACAACACCGCCAATCCAAACAACACCACCACCACAACGAACAACAATACCAGCAAAAACTAAAACATGATTTATTATTCTGTGAAGAAATTAAATATTTTGATCAGAACAATGTGAATATATGTGTGTGTGTGAGTGTATGCATGTATGTGTGTACGCGTATATCGTAATTTCTATGTCTATATTTATGAGAAAGAAGGATAGAGAATCAACAGATCATGTATATAAATAGCTATTCAGTTTCATATATACACACCCACCCAAAAATTAAAACTTAACCCTTTCAATTCTTCTACAAATTGATGAATCCTGTCTTATCTAAGTGACAATCATATTTAAACAATAAAATACAACCCCAAATCTTGCAAATACCTAACCTGTTGCAGTAATTATGTCACATGAAATATCTTTCTTTTAACAGCATTCACTTAGCACTGACTGAGACCGAACCAGCCTTATCAAGGCATAAATTCAATGACGGTTTTATCAAACGACAACATTTCCGGATAAAAGGGAAACAACTCCAATAATTTTATTAAAATATTGTAGAGTAATCTCCCTTTGCTAATTGGAATTCTGCATAAACAGATTTGTAGTCTTATGTAAACACACAAACACTATACACAATAACATATATATATATATGTAGATATACATATAGATATACATACACGTGTATACATACATACATATATAGATATATGTACACATAAGTATATACATACATGCAATATACTATACCCCCACGACTCACGGCTACATCAAAACTAAAGCGCAACTATTTCAACGCTGGCAATCTAGCTCAACTTATCAGAGCTACAAGTCATAATGTCAGAGTAAAAAGAGAAAAAAATTAAGCTTTTTAAACAAACGAGTTTTAGGAAATATATAAAATATAACCGGTGGCAATGTAATCCATCTTAGCAATTAATTATTATTGAAATTATATTTTAAAAACAAATAGATATTTAGTGCTCAATGTCTGTTCATGTGAGTGAGAGAGTGTGTGAGTGTATATACGTATGTGTGTGTTTTCTGCTTTCATTTTTTCACAAATTATTATCCAGCTATTGACAAAGACGAATATAGGGTTAGGGCATCAGAAGTAGCTACTAAACTGGTTGCCCGCATCGTCAATCAAGTTATATATATGGCTGAGTCATACCCAAAGACTGGTGCAGCAGTATTCTTATAAATTGCGACAAAAGGTAGAAAGGGATGCTCTGGAAATGAGCAATTATAGGGGCATCAAACTGATGGATCAGGTTATGAAAGTGGCAGAAAGAATACTATTGCAACTAATTAGAGAAAGAGCCAAACTAAATGAGATGCAGTTTGGTTTTATGCCTGGGAAAAGTACAATAGATGCCCTCTTCTTAGTGATACAACTACAAGAGAGGTTCTTAGAGAAGAATAAACCACTATACTTAGCTTTTGATGACTTAGAGGAGGTCTTTGATAGTGCACCACGATCTATCATCTGGTGGTCTCTAAGGAAAATAGGTGTAGAGGAATGGCTTGTGAGGACAGTGCAAGCTAAGTACAGAGGTTCTGTCAGTAAAGTGAGAGAAGTAATGGAGTTTAATGAGGAATTCCAGATACAAGTAGGAGTGCATCAGGGCTCTGTCCTCAGCCCACTCTTGTTCATTATAATTATCCAAGCCATAACACGAGTTTAAGACTGGCTGCCCATGGGAACTTCTCTATGCTGACGATCTGGTACTTATAGCAGATTCAGTAGAGGAACTAGAGAAGAAATTCTGTCTATGGAAAAAGCAGTTGGAATCAAGAGGACTGAGAGTGAACCTAGCTAAGACAAAAGTGTTGATAAGTAGAGAAGAGGACAAAACTCTGATTCCATCAGAGAAATGGTCATGTTCATTATGTAGAAAAGGAGTTAGAATAAATTCTATAAAATGTACACAATGCAGATCCTGGGTACACAAGAGATGTAGTGGGATAGCAGGCAAACTAACAAGTAGGGAGAAATATGTATGCAGTAGTTGTACAGAACTTGACAGTAGAAGACGCAGTGATAGACACATTTACCACATGAAGGTGGGTTCTATAGAAGTGGGTGATAGCTTCCGCTACCTAGGTGATATGATTAGAATGGGAGGGGGTGTTCCGAGACCATAGTATCTAGAATAAGGACGGGTCGGAAGAAATTTAGGGAGCTGCTTCCTCTGTTGACAAAGAAGGATTTCTCCCTGCGTACGAAAGGACAGTTATATGATGACTGTGTGAGATGCGCGATGCTGCATGGTAGTGAGACTTGGGCAGCAACTGCAGAGGATATGCGACGGCTGGAGAGAAATGAACGACTAGGAATGGAGGACTTCAGGGAGAAACTGTTTAACTGGGATAAGTTGTAGCGTGCGGGAGAGAAGACTGTTGGTATAGACATGTGATCGCATGGAGGATGACACCTAGGTAAAGAAGTGCCAAGAAATCCCAGTAGAAGGACAACGCAGTAGAGGAAGACCACGAAAAATACGGGCGGAGCTGGTGTGAGCAGACCTCAAATCTCTAAAGCTCAATGAGGAGATGACGAAGGACCGTGACAAGTGGAGAGATACTGTGCTAAATAGGTTCGTCCAACCCTTGCAAGCAAGGAAAAGCAGACGTTAGGTGATGAAGATGATGACAAGACTTGTTGCAATTTAAATATCAACTAGGTAGATATGTATGCATGTGTGTGCAGCTATCCATCTATTTGTGTGTGCTTGTGTTCCTTTTCACTTATGTGTTCATCTGTATATGCTTAGTATTTAGATGCACATCATCTCCAATGTTTCAAATATTTTTTATCATACTTAAATCGATTATACATCGAATTACAAATATAGTCGTCTTCTTTCTGTTTCTCTAAAGCAAAGCTTCACAACTAATATGAACGTATAGTCAGGGTCGACCATGTGCAAATGTTTCCTTATTTCTGCATAGAGAGTAATATAGATAAACAAATTATATTATCTTCACCAACAAACGCTATATTTTCTCTCACTTTCAAGGATACGCTTTTGCAATAAAACAACAGGAAATAAAGACAAACTATCTGATTCCCTAATATATAATATTATATTGGTATCTGCTTGGCAGCGAACTCCAACTGCTGAGCGTCGTCTGTTATACTTCCGATTCATTGCTTTTCACCGGAACAATCCACAACTACTCTTTCTATGTCTTAAAACGTTGCTGTAACTCCCAATGTTTACTCTCGGGGATGACCTTTCTAGGGATTGCATTCTTCACTCTTTTCACCACATCATTCCACAGCTTTTTCACATCGGTCATATCTTCAATGTTCAATCTGCACAATTTCCACTTCTTTTCACATCTAGGTCTTTTGTGTACATCCCTATCTATTCTGTAACTCAGTTAATCTTAGTTTCAAGTTCTTATATTGTAAAATAATATCTTTCAACATGGGGGACAATATAGCACTTGTTGCTGAAGATAGACTTTTATCATCTATATTATTCTCACTCTCCAGCTTCCAGGTAACATATCCATGCATAATATTTGTGTGTGTGTTGTAATTTGTCTATATTTGAGAAAAGGATAATGATAAAAAGATATATACAGGGAGGAGGAGAGTGACTTGGTGGTGGAACAATATGGTAGATGAGGCAGTTAAGGTTAAGAGACAGGCATGGAAAGAATGGAATAACAGGGCACATTACATAGAGACCAGGATGGAAGCTAGGCGACAAGTATACTTAGCTAGAAGGGAGGCAGAGGATAGGAAATTCAAGCATGTTTTGCAACACGAGGAACAGAAACAGGAGGTGTTCCAGATTACGAGGCAGTGTGTCAGAGAGTATTGTGATGTCATTGGAGAGAAGTGTTTCCAGATTGATAAAGGTGAGCTTGCACTCACAAGTGCCCTATCCATATAGGAGGTAGCAGAGTGGAAGCCAAACATCATAGACCAGTCTCCCTGACGTCACATATCAGTAAGGTCATGGAGCGAATCGTCAGAAAGAAACTGATCACTTTCCTCGAGGAAAATGACTGCCTGACTAACACGCAGCATGGCTTTCACCCAGGAAGAAGCTGCCTTACACAGCTGCTACATCATTACGACTGGGTACTGAAACAACTGCTTAACAGCTCACATGTGGACATGATATATCTTGACTTTGCGAAGGCCTTTGACAAAGTCGACCACGGAATGATATGTCACAAACTACACGGACTCGCCATAACTGGAAAAGTAGGTGAGTGGCTGCACGACTTCTTAAAGGAGAGAAGCCAGACAGTCGCAGCAAACGGGGGCCCTCTCAAAGGAAATATCAATAACAAGTGGGGTTCCCCAAGGCTCCTGGTTCCTGGGACCACTACTGCTTTTGGTGGCTCTCTCAGACATACCCTCTGTAGTACATACAACAACATCCCTCACTAGCTATGCTGATGACACTAAGGTAGCACAGGCAATCAAAAACCCGGCTGAAGCTGCCCTTTTACAACAAGGGCTGTATGCCATATACAAATGGGCGGAAGACAGCAACATGCAGTTTAATGCTGGCAAATTCCAAGCGCTACGCAATTCCTGAAAACACAAATACAGTACAACACAGTTACACCGGACCAGGAGGGACCGATATCCCAGGGTAAAAATCGATATGAGACCTGGGTATAGACATGAGCGATGATGCATCTTTTTCCTCCCACATAATGAAAGTGGCGACAATGTGCAGACGACTCGCTGGCTGGATCTTGAGGACTTTCTGGACAAGAGACCGAGACACCATGTTGACACTCTGGAGGACATTTGTCCTAAGCCGCCTGGACTATTGCTCCCAGTTGTGGTCACCCCATAGTGTCAAACTAACCACGGAGCTTGAGGCAATCCAGCGAAGCTACACCAAGAGGATTGCGACTATGAAGGAGATAAGCTACTGGGCGAGGCTAAAAGAACTGAACCTCTACTCCTTGAAACGAAGACGGGAGAGATACGCAGTGATCTACATGTGGAAAATCCTGGAGGGACTAGCACCAAACTTTGGCATTGGGAGCTGGACCAACCGCCGAACAGGACGTCACTGTGTGGTGCCAAAGATCCCGTCTTCCATATCTAGAATAAGGAGCAGGTATTGCAAAAGTCTGGGGTTCAAGGACCCTCAACTCTTCAACAAGCTGCCAAGGGATCTGAGAGATCTGCATGGTGTGCATGTCTTCAAGAAACATCTCGACACTTTGCTATCCAGGATCCCAGATGAGCCCACAGCAAGGTACGGGGGAAACCTAAGGGCAGCAGCAATGAACTCCCTGTTGCACCAGTGGCCAACCTATATAGGCTGGGGATAAAATGAGTAGCAACAAGGGCTGTGCCCCAGCATGGCCTCAGCCGGATGGCTGGAACAGGTAAAAGAGTATATATACATATTTATATATAACAAGTGGGGTTCCCCAAGGGGCCTGGTTCCTGGGACCACTACTGCTTTTGGTGGCTCTCTCAGACATACCCTCTGTATATATATATACAAAGTGTTAAAACGATCAAATTTTAGTTTAGAACATTTATTTGCTGACAATTGTTTCTTCCAGAAACATCTTACTAAAATCCTATCATTCAGAACATTTAAGATATATAATTGTTATTAGTGTCAAAGGCATCATGTGGAGAATCAGGAGTTAAAAAGATGTTCTGCTTGAAAGAACACAATTACAGGCAGTACTGGTTGGAAGTGTAATAGGTATAAGTAAAAAGCACAAGCAAAAACATCACAAGCAAAAAAAACACAGGCATAAAAGTTATAAGCAATGTTTCGACATTCCTTATGCTCCGATGATTCCAGACTTCTCTCTGGAAGAAACAATTGTCAGCAAATAAATGTTCTAAACTAAAATTTGATCATTTTAGCACTTTGTATCTCGGCTCTGTAAAACACTTGAAAACTTGCATTGAGTCTTTTTTCATACCGGTAACCTTCAGAGGCTAAGAGAAAGAAAATACAGCGATCTGAAGAAAGTGAAGAAGTTCGGCATGCCCGTCTAGCTACTAACAGAGCCCAAACAGCTTTAGCAAGAGCACACAGTTTGGATGAAAGGGAACAAAGGACTGCTGCTACTCGAGAACAACAAATTAAGGAACAGCAGCAAATCAGACGAAATGCTAATCAAGCACATCGTTATACTGCCTGAGCAGGAGAACAAGCCACAAGTAGAATGAACTGGCTGATGGGGGATTTTTCTGATGACCCCCAAAAGGACTACAGCAGTAATCCACAAAAGAATATTGGGAAAATGAACAAATGCTGCCAGTATTGTGGTGCCAAGAAGTGGGCAGCAGAAACGCCAAGTATATGCTGCTCAAAGGCAAAGTGAGCCTTAAAACAATACAAGAACCTCCTGAATTTCTGAAGAATCTGCTCCTTCAGCATACACCAGAAGCACGACACTTCAATAAATACATCATAAAATATAATTCTGCCTTTCAAATGACATCTTTTGAGGCTGACAGGAATGTGACTGACTTAAGATTCTGTACAACTTATAAAATTCAGGGACAGTGTTACCACTTAATGGGTGGCCTTCTGCCACTTTCACAGGAGCCTCACAAGTTTGTGCAGGTTTACTTGATGGGTGGAAATGAAACACAGTCACAACAAAGATGTACCAATGTCCATGGTGGATTGCAGTTCTACATAGTCATAAAGTTACAAGAAATGCTTCACCAACATCACATGTACGTCAGTGTATTTAAATATGCAGAGATCGTAAAATCATCACTAGGGCAGACAAATTCCCAGCTTCAGAACATGAACGCAGATTCAATGCACCTGTCACTGATGAAGTTGCAATCATAATAGTTGATGAACAGCATGAATGACGTGACATTGTTTTGCAAAAACGAAGTGGACATTTGGAACAAATTTGTGAAACTCATAGAGCCTATGATTCACTCCAATATCCGCTCATCTTTTTGAATGGTCAAGATGGATATCATTTTCAGCTACGGCAAATCAGCCCAGGAACGGGACAAGAAACTGGCCGATCAATCAGCTGCAAAGAATTCTATGCTTATCATTTCATGGTACGTGATCACTTCAACCAAGTTCTGCCATTCAAAGAAGTAACCAGCCACTTCATGGTGGACATGTATGCCAAAATTGAAATAGAAAGATTGGGTTTTCTGCGAAGGAATCAAACTAAGTTGAGGGCAGATAACTACATCCACTTTAGAGATGCCATCAATTCTGATGCTGACCCAATAAATATTGGCCAGCCAGTCATACTACCACCAAGCTTCATGGGAGGATCACATTACATTCATGAACGTACGCAAGATGAAATGGCCTATGTCATAAAATTTGGTCGGCCAGATCTCTTCATTACATTTACATGCAATTCAAACTGGTTAGAAATATCAAATGAATTATTTCAAAATCAAAAACCAAAGGATCGACATGACTTCATTGCTCGGGTTTTCCATGAAAAGCAAAAAAGAAAACTCATCTGGCTCCTAAAAGAAGGAAGAATCTTTGGTGAGCTTAGTGCTTGGATGACCACTATTGAGTGGCAGAAGAGAGGTATCTTCACTCTCACACACTAATCTGGTGCAAGGAGAAGATAAGACCAGATGATGTTGATAAGATCATTTCAGCAGAGTTGCCTGATAAAGGTGGTGATCCAGAGCTCTTTGAAACCATCAAGTCCAAACTCATTCATGGTCCATGTGGAGTCATCAATCCAGCCTCACCCTGCATGAAAGATAAAAAAGGCAGCAAACATTATCCTAGAGCCTTTATTCGGGAAACTCGGACTGACAATAATGGATACCCCCTTTATCGTAGGCATAGACCAGAACATGGAGGCAATACTGCAAGCCTAACAGTTCTAGGAGATGAGCTGACCATAAACAATCAGTGGGTCGCCCCACACAACAAATTGTTGGGTAAACTTTTAAAAGCTCATATCAATGTTGAGTATTGCAGCTCCGTCAAGCCAATCCTATATGTCACAAAATATATCAACAAGGGCAGTGTCATGGCTACATTTATTACTGACAAAGAACTCAATGATGGTGGGCTGGATGAGGTGAAACGGTATCAAACAGGTCGATACATCTCCAGCTATGAAGCTATCTGGCGAATCGTTGGATTTGATATCCACCAACGCCACCCAACAGTGGTCAACCTCGCAGTCCATCTGGAAAATGGACAGAGAGTGTACTTTATTAATATCACTGCTCATCAGTTGGCACAAGCATCACATGACACTACACTAACTGCTTTCTTTAAACTCTGCCAGAATGATGAATTTGCTCGATCCCTCCTATATGCTGAAGTCCCAACAAACTACACCTGAACCAATTGCAAGGCCTGCAATCGAAGAAAGCAGGGTTATTTAGTGGAAGGTCATGAAGTCAAGTCAAGTGATGCTAATGGGCGTGTTGACAATGTCCATCCCAACAACAGAGAATGTTTTTATTTATGGCTACTTCTGCATACTGTTCGAGGACCAACATCATTGGAGGATCTTAGGTGCTTCAGAGGAGGGGAGTGCGCTACATACCAAGAAGCATGTAAACAGCATGGACTCCTGCATGACAATGGACACTGGAAAAAGTGCCTAGAAGAAGCAGCAATCACTCAAGTAGCCAGTCAAATAAGACAATTATTTGCTATTATGCTCACATAATGTGGAATTTGATGAAGTTCATCTACTCTGGCAGTAGTACAAAAACAATATGTCGGACAACTATCTACACCTAGCCCGAAGACATCATGGCAATATGTATATGGAATATACCCCCAGGATTTACAATCAAGCTCTCTGTGACCTGTCCCATCGAGTTCAGGCAATGAATAGCACATTAGCTAACTGCGGGATGCCAGAGCCAGATGAAGAAATGGAGGTAGCACAAGACATTTTTCAGGAGACAAACTACGATATTCAAGCATTGCGTAAGTTTGTGGATTAAAATGAACCTCGATTGATGGATGACCAGAAATACGCCTACCACAACATCATCAAAAACATTCAAAATGACAGGGGAGGACATTTCTTCATCGATGCTCCTGCTGGCACAGGCAAGACATTCCTCATAAACCTCCCGCTTGCAAAAGTTCGCCAAAAGCCACATATTGCCCTTGCTGTGGCCTCAACTGGCATTGCATCAACACTTTCAGCTGCTGAACCTTACAACCAACATGCGAGTGCACTTAACTGGTGACGAAGGTGTCAGTGAGTTTGCCATCCAACTACTTAAATTGGGAAATGGACTTCTTGAAAAGGACTCCAATGACCATATTCAGTTGTCATTTGGCCATATCATTGACACAGAACAAGAACTGATTGCCAGAGTGTTTCCAAACATTCAGACCAGGCAATGTGATCCGAAATGGCTCTGTGAACGAGCAATCTTAGCACCTAAAAATGTTGCTGTGAAAGAAATCAACAGAAGACTGCTGGAGATGTTACCGGGAGAGAAAATATGCTACAAATCAGTTGACACAATCACTTCTCAAGACCAGGTTGTAAACTATCCAACTGAATTTAGGGTTGAATCTGGCAGATCCTGTCTTTTCACACGGTCAACTCTATGTTGGCACAACAAGGGCTGGAACCCTGATTGTCTCTTCATTGTGGCACCACAGGGCAAAACCAAGAATGTTGTTTATCCAGAGGCTTTGGAATGAGCAATGTGGTAATACGTCATTCAATGACAATACACACAGATCCTAATTCCTTAGTCAAGTAGTTTGCAAGGAATTCTGAAGCTGCAAATTTACTGCATGGTGTTACTTTGGAAGAATATGCAGGCAATCCCTGGTACCTCTGCTATATGAAGTAGTATAAGTGAGGACTTTGTTGGGCAGAAATAGCAGCCAAATTTCCTTCAAATCCCACCTTTCCCTGAATTACAGAAATGAGTAAGTAAACGCTTCATTCAATCATAAACCAATGATAAATTTATTTTCTTATTTTATTTATGTTTTTTTAAAATAGTCTTTACATGTTGTTTGAATTTCAGAGGTTCAGATTGAGCAAAGAAAAAAAAAAAAAGAAAGAAAGAATAGGATAAACAAAAAAATTCTAAATGTATTTTTGGGGTCATGCCCTTTTCACTGACAACATACCTAATGATTCATCTATGAGTAAAGTATTATATATGCTGACTGTAATAGGGAGCAGTATTAAAAAAATCACCACTGGAAAAAACTAATATTTTTATCTAGATGATTTACTTTGACCAAACGGCAATAAATATTCTGCTTTACTTTGGTTAAAATTCAGCAATCATATTTGAATGGTCAAATATTTTGTAATGTGTGCCAAATATATTGTAACTTTCATAAAATAACCGGGTATCACCGGGTAGCTCAGCTAAAATAAAAATGAAATTGTTATTGTTGTTGCAATTTATATATTTATACTACTACTGCTGAGTTGTTACAACGTTTGATAATATTGGAGTTGTTACGTCTGATAATATTGGAGATAGCTTGGATTTTATTTACCTATTGACACCCACAGACACACACACACACACACACACACACACACACACACACGCGCGCGCGCGCACACACACACACACACACACACACACACACACACACATTCACAGACACACATACACACAGACACACAGACACACAGACAGGCAGACACACACACACACAGAAACACATACGAGCTTAACGGGGCCAAAAAAGACACATATACGACACTCGCATTCACTGGATGCAAATTACGTAACAACTGCTTGTGATGTATATATATATATATATATATATATATAATCAGTCTGAAGAAGACTGTCGTCATGTACCTACCTGATGAACCCTCTGGATGAACCCTCCATACACGTATACGGTCAAAAGCTGAAGGCTGCTGACACATTTGTGTATTTGGGGAGTACTCTGAGTGTGACCTGCTCTCTGGATGCAGAAGTTGGTCTACGTGTTAGTAAGGCAAGTGAGTCATTTGGAAGGCTCAACGACCGTCTTTGGTGCATGCGAGGAATCACAATGAGGACCAAGGTGAGAGTGTATGCTGCATATGTACTGTCAGCTTTGTTGTATGCATGTGAGACATGGGTTGCCTACAAACGGAATATCAACAGACTGGAACGGTTTCACCAGCAGTGTCTCAGAAAGATACTCGGTATCAAGTGGCAGATGCATGTGAGTGATGTTGAGGTCCTTGAGAGAAGTGTGTGTCGGAGTATTGAGAGTATCATCCACCAACGGCGTTTGCGATGGACCGGACACCTCTGCAGAATGGAGGATGATCGAATCCCAAAACAACAAGCCAAAGCAGAGTTTGCAGCCATCATATATATGTGTGTGTGTGTGTGTGTTTGTGTGTGTGTGCATATATATATATATATATATACACATTGTATTATATGTGTTTTTATTTTCATTCTCAAAGAACTGTGAACAATTTGTAATGTCATTTAAACACCTGTAAATAAAACCAATTAAATATTTAAAAGAACTACGCAGTTTAGCATACCATCGGCTTCCTTCTACTTCTCACGTCTTGCTTCATTGTGAGAAATTCTAGTAATATCCTGAAGTGACTCTCTTGTGAAATAAATGTCTTATTTGCTTCCATGGACGAGAAAGGAGGGTAAGAAGAAATAAAAAAAAGTTTCGAGAAGAAAGAATAGTGGTCTATGTGTTCAAACAATGAAACACAACTTGTTACACAATTGTTACGTTGACGCTTATCAAACTTTCACCGAAAATCAAATTCACCGCCATTCGTCTATCATTGCAGCATGTGGGGGTGTGTAAGTTTGTTTGGGTGTGTACGCACGTGTGTCATAAAGTCAATCATGTAATTATCTCCCCTTGGCAAACATAAACATCATATGGAGCAAGAGAGTGTGTGACATCTCAAGATAGACGTTGCAAAAGGTTTTGAGATAGATAAATAGATATGTAGGTAGATAGATGGATATATTTCTTTATTGAACAACTTAGAAACAAATAATTGTTTATACTTTTGGTAATTCGCTGGTAATTCCCTAACATCACCAACCGAAATGGAAGAGTACTGAGAGACAGCCTGCTGCAGGCCAACTTGATAGCAACCAACCTAAGGTTTAGGATGAATCCGGGGAAGATGTGGACCTATATCTCAGATATGCACCTGTCCAAGTCCCAGATTGATTTCATTCTGGTGAGGAAAAAGTGGCAGAATAGTGTTCTGAACACAGAACCATACAACTATTTCAGTACACTGGGGCAGTGGCTTGTTATGAGTGAGGTCCGGGTGAGCTTAAGAAAGAGCAAGGCTTAGCTCCGGAGAGCAATCTATGACTGGTGAGCTTTCAAGGAAGATAAGCTACAGGAGAGGTTCACAGTAGAAGTGAGCAGCAGGTTCAGTGCTCTGTGTAGAGATTGTGACGAATAGGTACGGGTACTTAACCAATGCAGTGGTGGAAGCAAGTGAGACCCTGCTGCCGAGGAGAAAGAACAAGAGGAAGCATGTCAGCTCTGCAGACCCAACAGTGTCTGCAGCCAGAGAACAATGAAAGCTGCCAAGGACCAATTCTATGCTGATCCTATGGAGGAGAGGAAGGAGAATGTGGAGGTGATGAGGGAAGAACTCTGTACCGCTTATACTAACGCCAGAGAGGAGGCACTGATAGAGAAGATCAGAAGTGTGGAGAGAGCGGTTGATAGGTCTGAATGTAAGGAGAGTTGGATGATCATCAATGAGATCACACGGAGGAAGAGAAGCTGTTCGAGTCAGATCCAGGGAACAGAGCCAGAGGATGGAAAAAGGCTGCACCATTTTAGTACTCTACTAGGAGAGCTGCCCTCCACAGCCAAGAACACTGGTATATATATATATATATATATATATATATATATATATTTGAGGAGACAGATAAAATAAACATTATATTGTCTCTTCAACTTTTAGATCGTCAATGGTTTCGAGAATTTAACTAAAATAAAAAATTAAATTAAATATAATTAAATAAGTAGGGGTTCTCTTTTTCAAAGAGATATAGAAAGAAAATTAAAGAATATTAACATGACACCTTAATATATAAAAAGTTTTGTGAGAACCCCAATGTTTATTTATTTTATTTTATTTTTAAATAAAATTAATAAAATTAATTTTATTTTGAAAGTAGGTTTATAAATATTAATTTTCAGCAGACCTTTGTAGCAGTCTTGGTGGCTTAGTGGGAAGTACCAAACATGGTTAGATCCTTGTCTGTAGGTTCAATCCTGGTCTGGTAGTTCAATCACGTGTAATGTGTCCTGTTAATCTGTTTTTAATATTCCTTAGAAAAAATTGAAAATCTTTGGTGAGAACCCCAATGTCTATTCATCTAATATAATTTAATTAATTTAATTTAATTTAATTTTTACTTTAGTTAAATTGTCGAAACCACTGGTGATCTAAAGTTGGAGGAGACAGATAAAATAGACATTATATTGTCTCCTCAACCTTTAGATCTTCAGTGTTTTCGACAATTTAACTAAAATAAAAAATTAAATTAAATATAATTAAATAAATAGGGGTTCTCTTTTTCAAAGAGATATAGAAAGAAAATTAAAGAATATTGACATGACACCTTACATGTATCTCATGGACCTCAGTCCTTAATTCAACCCTCAGACCATGATTGAACACCGAGACCAGGATCTCACCATCTCTGGTACTTCCCACTAAGTTACCGAGACTGACACAAAGATTTACTGAAAATTAATATTTATAAATCTACTTTCTAAATAAAATTACTAAAATAAAAAATAAAATGAAATAAATAGACATTGGGTTTCTGAACTTTAATATATATATATATATATATATATATATATATATATATATATATATATATATATATATATATATATAAATATAACTAATTTAATTAATTTTATTTAAAAATAAAATAAAATAATTAGACATGTCTCTCATTATGTCTCTCCACCACTCCCCTACACACCCTTTGAACTCTGTTCCCTCACACTTCTCACCTGAGGAAGGGCTTATGCCCGAAACGTCGTTCCCCACCACCACCCCACTCTCCAGAGCGTGAAATTAATAAACATTCGTTGTACTGCCTCTCTGTTTTGTTCCTGTTCAAATTTTTCCACTATATATAATACACGTTCACACGGCTTCCATTCCTTTGGAACATAACTTAACTACCGGCTCAACCCCGATCTAATCCGCCGTGACCATTCTCCGAACTTTACACACCTTCCCACACTTGGTCTTTCCTTCCACGCATTACCTATGTTTGATTTTGTTACTGTACTTGTTTATTTCCGTATATGATTCGTTGCCTGTGTTCTTACAATTTTATTTCTATGATTTTTTGTTCACGATTGCCTGTGTTTTTACCTTTATGATTTTTTGTCTTTAATTTTCCTGTGTATACTCCCCCCTCCTTACGTTTTTCTGTTTCATTTTCCCTTCCCCGTCTCTGCCTATCCTTCGCACTCACTCCTTCGTTCACTCCACCCCGCTTCACACCCCTGCTTTCTCATCCCTCCCCCTGCTTTCACCCAACGCCCACCATGCCCAGCCTGAGATCCTTTCTCCACCAACTACATAATCGCCTCAAACTTTTCCTCACCCCTCTCCTCCCACCCTGCTATCTCCCCTCTGCCCTTCAACTCTCCTACCTTCTCTTCGCCAAAACCCGGCACTCCAGCCACATCCATTTCCTCAGCCACTGCCTCCACCTCCTCCTTATCCTCCTCGGCTTCCGTCTACACTTCCACCCTTCCCCCGCTGCTTCCCCCTCCACGCAACGTATCCTCACCCGATCCTCACACCTCCTGATGCGCAACTCCATCCGCGCCTCCCGTTCCACCCTCCGCCAACTTGACCACCAACTGACCCCCACCCTCCTCCGCCTTAACTCCACCTGCCACCCCCTCCTCGCCCAAGCCATCCTCTCCTTCATCCAAAACCTCAACCACAACCTCTTCTCCTTCTTCAGCTCCACCAAAGCCCGCAAGCTACACTCACTCCTCCCAACCACCCCCATCCACCACCACCCGCCCATCCCCATACGCCCACCACTCTCCACCTCTCCCTCGACCCACACCCCTACCCAATCTCCACCCTCCACCCTCCACCTCACCCCTCACCACACCCTCCCTTCCCCCCACACCCAAACCCCACCACTTGTTGTCACCATACCCCCTGACCTCCCCCTCTCCGCACCTGAGCGCTCACTCCTTAGTAGAGGCCTTCGCTTCATACCCCACACTCCGCACAGCGACGAGTTCCGCACCCGAACGGAAGTCGAGCGATTCGTGCGACGCACTAAGCTACAGGCACATTTCGGCCGAACGCCACCGGCTCCGGACGCCCCAGACCCGTTTCTCGCCCTGGGCCGACGACCATCTTCTTGGACGCCGGCCCCAGGGCAATTTAGCACCCTGGACGCCTTCGTCGATGCCAGCCGTAGCGCAGTAAATCGTTTCGACTTCCGCCACCGTTCCAAACGGTACAATATCTCACGGGGCGAACTCCTCGCTCTCCGCTCCCTCCGTAGCCGAGATGACATCGTCATCAAACCGGCGGACAAGGTAGGCGCTGTGGTGGTGTGGTGCGCGGACCTCTACACGGCCGAAGCCCTCAGGCAGCTCTGTAACCCCCTCTTCTACCGCCCTCTACCCTCCGATCCCACCCCCCTCTACCAACAACAAGTCTTCTCCACCATCCAAGATCTTATCGCCTCCTCCCTCCTCCCTCCCACCGCTTCCCACCTCATCGTCCGCACCCCCCGCACCCCCACTATCTACTTCCTCCCCAAACTCCACAAACCCGACAACCCCGGCCGCCCCATCGTCTCCGCTTGCAACTGCCCCACCGAACTCATCTCCGCCTTTCTCAACTCCATCCTCGCCCCCCTTGTCACCACCCTCCCCTCCCACATCTCCGACACCAACCACGCCCTGCGCCTTTTCGACTCCTTCACCTACCCACCCGGCCCACAGCCCTTCCTCTTCACCCTAGACATCAAGTCCCTCTATACCGTCATCCCCCACACCGACGGCCTACGCGCCCTCAAACACTACCTCGACCTTCGCCCCTCCCCCCTCCCCTTCCCCCCACCCTCCTTCGCCTCGCCGAGTGGTCCTCACCCTCAATTGTTTCTCCTTCTCGGGTGAGTTTTACCAACAGGTCACGGGGGTAGCCATGGGTACAAGAATGGGCCCGAACTATGCCAACCTTTTTGTTGGCCATGTTGAGGCCCAAATCTTTGCCCAGTACACCGGCCCCACGTCCGAACTGTACGGTCGTTACATTGACGACTGTATCGGAGTCACGACACTCACCCGAGAACAGCTCGACTCCTTTCTCTCCTTCTTCTGCTCCTTCCACCCCTCCCTCCACTTCACCACCTCTATCTCCACCACCCACGTCCACTTCTTAGACATCTCCGTCGCCTTCGACCCCTCCCACCACCCCCTCGTCACCTCCGCCTTCTTCAAACCCACCGACTCCCAATCTTACCTCGACTTCACTTCTTCCCACCCCACCCACACTAAACACTCCATTCCCTACTCCCAACTTCTCAGGATCCGCCGCCTCTGTAGCCGAGATGCTGACTTCGAGTCCCAGGCCCTTTCCCTAGTCAGCCATTTCATCCGCAGAGGTTACCCCCCCTCTCGTCCACACCGCTCTCACCCGCGCCCGTGCTGTCCACCGCTCCACCACCCTCACCCCACGCCACCGCACACCCACCCACCATCTCCACTTCCCCATCACCTACCACCCCTCCACCTTACCCCCCCACCGCACCATCCGCCGCCTCTTCCGACGCCTCCAGTCCGACCCCTCCACCTCCCACATCTTCCCAACCCCACCACTCCCACCCTTCAAACGCGCACGCAATCTCCGAACCCTCCTCGTCCACAGCTCCCTACCCCCCAACCCACGCTCTGTTCCCCCCCCCCCCCGGTTCCTTTCCCTGTTCTAGGCCCCGCTGCAACACCTGTCCCCACATTACCAACACCACCACCTTCCAGGGTCCCAACGGCCACTCTCTCTCTGTCCGGCATGCCTTCCGCTGCACCTCCTCCAACCTAGTCTACGGACTTCGCTGCACGGAGTGCAGCGTGACTTATGTCGGACAGACGGGGCGTCGCCTGGCGGACCGATTCACTGAGCACCTCCGGGATATTCGTCTCGGTGGTAGTTCCCCCATCGCCCGCCACTTTGGTGGCCCTGGACATTCCGCACGCCATCTCACAGTCTGTGGCCTACTCCAATGCCACGGAACACCCGCCAATCGCCTTAGAGTCGAACAAAGAACTATCTTCATCTTACCACCCTTATTCCTTTAGCCTTCGACCGCCCCCTCCCCCCACACTTATCCCCCACTAACACCACTAACACCCCCCAACCCCACGCACACGTACCCACACACCCTCGTACACCACCAACTCTACACACCCTGCCACCACTAACCCCCACTCAAACCTGCATTCAACCCTTCCCCACCTCCCGTTTACTAACACCCACTAACACCCCTTCATCAAACTACACACACACCAGTACACCACACTCCCTCCATAGAACTACATACACCCTTCTATCCCCGCTCCACCCACACCCTCGCTCCACACTCACTCATCCCACTAACACCTCTACTAATACACCCACACACCCTCCTCACTCCAACTTTCACACCTACCCATCCTCGCCCCTTTACCATTCCACCGACTGCTGCTATGCCCTCTGACCACCTCCCAGCACAAACAGACACACAGCACTCCCACTGCTTGACCACTTCCTGTTGCGCGCGCAC